>JAFBJQ010006001.1:0-16506 GCA_016785345.1 Trinectes maculatus | reverse complement strand
TTCCTGAGAATGTGTCGTAACTGAATTTCGACGTAAGGTAGATACTAAGTTGTGCCACCAGATGTCGCTATAACACCACCCTACAATAAGAGTTTACTATGGTGAATTGCCTTTTGTCACTGTAGGGGTTGATATCGCGAGTGTAATGAGCATTTCCTTTAGATTTCTGATATCAACCGTGTAGACCCTGTGTTGTGAATAAACCTACGGTATTGCCACGATCCCGAACGCATCTGTGTCCGTGTGCATCTCCTTACCGGCTGCCGCTGCACCCCCGCCAGCTGTCCATTTCACATAAGTAAACACAAGGCAGAGTGGCCTAGCTGTGCTGTGGAGGTGCTGGAGAGCCAGCAGGCGCGCTGAGAGACAGAGAGAGCGCTCACCAACTAGTTCCCGTACGAAGTCTGTATGTATTTACGGGGCAGACCGCTTAAGCCGAAACAAGGAAGTTCACGGGAGATGTGTCGTACCCACGAAAACAACGTATCTCGCGACCGTCGTAACACGAGGACCCCCTGTATATAGATATATATATATATCTATATATATATATATATATGCATGCATGCATGCATGCCATGTAACGGACAGGAACATTAGACAGTGTTCAACAAGCACCTCAGACATCAGAGGATCCTCCTCTTGTTACCTAAAGAAATAATTTAGTAAGTTTGTAATTGATTAAACTGTAAAACCTGAAACCAAAAAAAAAAATGTTTTGTGAGGAAACATGAATATAATGTGGCCAAAAGACAGGGACAGAGTTGGATGCTGAGATTAAACCTGTGGAGATAAGCTTTTTGACTACAAAGCAAATCCTGATGAATAATCATTGTGGCCTGTGGATTTTGATAAATATAGAATAATCATCCCCAAATCTCACCTTTCGCCAAGATTGTCCACCTGTACAGACTAACAGAAAGTTCAAACAGAGCCACAGTCTCAACACAACATTGCTTCAAATATACAGTATGTTGTGGGTTTTACAAGCCTTATAAGTCAAGCTTGGCTGGTGCCAACAACAATAATAATAATAATAATAATGATAATAATAATAATAATGACACAGAAC
Organism: Trinectes maculatus; assembly: GCA_016785345.1. Taxonomy (NCBI): domain Eukaryota; kingdom Metazoa; phylum Chordata; class Actinopteri; order Pleuronectiformes; family Achiridae; genus Trinectes; species Trinectes maculatus. Next base: position 15,434 of record JAFBJQ010006001.1, on the reverse strand, counting down.
AAAATAAGACGAAAAAAGAAAAAGATAATAATAAACTCAGTCAATTAGCTACAGCGAACTACTGGGGCTCATCTAATCTCCCACTGTTTACACCAGATCAGTGTTTACTGTCTGACTGAGTGGACAGTCCTGATCAAGTATTATCGACAGAGTCAGATCCCTGAGGTGATTACCGCCTACTCTCCTCTGATCCCCAGTGAAGTCAACAGCCGATCCCTACCAAATGTCTCAGCACCACTACAGCAGTCAGTCAGTCAGTCAAACTGCCAATGTGATGACAGCTGGCACAACATAGCTACTTATTTTACATTTGATCTTTGGGAGTGATGGCTAATGTGACGTATGTAAATAAACACATTCCCATTTCTGTGAAGATCCGTCCCATAGCACATGCACTGATTCAAAGACACAGAGAATATGTGCACAAGTACAATATAGATGTGTGCAGAGCGGATCTAGTCAAGAGGCTTACATGTGCATTAATCTGCCCGCACATGAAGTTACCCTAAGGACACACAAAGCATACGTACTTGCTTCGTCATGCGTGGGGCAGCAACAATCAGACCAAGTGATGCAGCTGCTGACAGTGATAATGCACATTGAGTCTGCTGTCGCTGACTTTCCCGATGCCATCTTTACAGAGCTCTCCCAGTGAGGATGGTGTTATGTAACAGCAGCCACGGACCCTGCTGTTCATATCACTAATGCCTCACACTGTGCCGGGGTCACGTGCCTTGTCCAGGACACATCCAGGCGCCAGCAGCAGCAGTGTTCCAGCTGTTACTACGGCATAGCTCCAGTCACTCTGGACCGCGGTGAGTCAGGCACTATGCACCCTGTCACACACACACACGCACACACACACACACACACACACACACTCCCCCCAGTTTCATCCTTCAATGAGCAGCCATGTTTGGCGCCACAGTCGTCCTCTTACTTTTGGTCACACCAGCACTGTTGACAAGATATCACACCGCAATTCACTTGCAATTCTATCCAGCTAATCCACTAATTTTGCTGTTACAACTGGACAGCTCCACATACTGACATATTGTTGCATTTGTATGGCACTATGCGCATTCTACATTGTCTGAATTAATTGTTGTTAATTTTGTCACAGTCCAGGTTCCAAACATTTAATTTTCAGAAAAAACATAATAATATATAATAATATACATAATAATACTGAAAATATTAGATGTATATCTGCTGACTAGACATGACCACAATTCAAATTAATGCTGATGTTGCTGCAAGCGTGTGATACTAAATTAAATGTGATAATATATGTTGTGGCCAGATCTTGTGCACCAAATAGCTGCAAACATCAATAATGCACATTTAAATTTACCGCTCAGTAAATATTAGATACAGCTGTTTATTAGTGAACTCTTATTGCTACAGTCGGAAAACAACAAATCCCAGATAATGTGTCAGTGTCCAATTTAAAACTCAGTAGATTTTAAATGTCCAGAGATCCAGGACCATAACAGCACCAGATGTCTTCAACAGGATTCCATCAGTGGGCAGACACTTTCTAATTTAAAATAACTCTAGTTTTCTGTGGTTAAAAACAAAATGTATGAACTCTAAACGCAGGAAAGCCGCATCCGTTCGGTCCAACCGGAAGGAATCAGCAACCACCAAGAATTTTATGCAAATATCACTGGACCTCAGGCCGGATTTAACCAGCAGTACTCCTCCTCCCTCCTTGAACTCCCCCATCACCATCTCCAGCACCTCCCACTTCCTCTCTCGCAATCTACTTATTGTAGGGCAAACAATTTTGGGTTAGAAAGATGAAAAAGCCCTGTGCATAGCGAAGATAAAAGACCGTTGAAGGCAGCTCAGGGATAACCAGCAGCATGATGAATGGCTATGGCTGCTTGTCAAGGTGTGCAGGAGGAGCCACAGTATGAATGGAAGGTTGTCGTACTCTCTCATGTCTGAGGTGTGAGTCGAGACTGACAGCCCTAATTATGGACGTTCTTTAAATGAGTGACCTTGGATGGCAGCAGGGATGTGCATACCTCAGCGTACACACACACACACGCGTGCACGCACACACAGACAACATATTTTCCCACAGTGAAAATGTCAGTTCAGCCTGCACTGTGTAAAACCCGCTACTGCCCTCTGCTCTCAGGACTGCCACCTATAGGCTCCTGTCTCACTGCAAACTCTGAAGCTAATGACATAAACAGACACATTTAGCCCCCACACACATTTATTATTTCTTATTAATTTCGATATTCAAAATATAGTGTAAAAGACACCAGCACACCAACAATGCAGTATCAGCTTTTGCATTAACGCTGTAGTATTGATAAGAGTGTACTAATATACACAGAAAAATGTGCAGCATCAGAAGGCTGCTCCATTCCAGTTATCATTCATATCTCGAATGCAATAACAAAACTCCACCAAGGATTTTCTTGAATAAAGCCAGCATGTCTCCTTTGCACGTAGACATAGCAGTGACAACCGAGACCAACGTCAGCCCGAAGAATCGCATTATATCACCCACAGACATTTAAGACACTGCCCCTGCTCTGCTGACTGGAGAGCTCTCCTGCATCCTGCAGCATGTTCTCAGCAAGGACAGGAGACTAAAATGGTCTAAAAATACGGCGGGGGCTCTTTGCTGCATGCCAATGATGTGCAGTGTCCTCTGGCTCCTCACAGTCCTGTCAAACACATGTGCAGGACAACTTAAAACGCACTGATCCATCGCTGAAGAAAAGCATGAAGGGCCAGATGGCTATGAGTGCATAATCGGCAGAAGAGTACAGTTCAGTCATCTGAGACACTAAGGCATGTTATGATCATCCTCATCCACTGAGCAGCAGCAGCAGCAGCAGCAGCACAGGGATCCTGCAGCAGAGACACTACCATAATCCTTGGCTCTGAAAAACACACAGGGCTTGACAGCAGGCAGTGGATGGTACAGTACCTTACCAGCAGCAGTTAAAGGACCAATGCAGTGGCAGGTGTTTCCTTCTCTGTTGGCAGGACAGAAAAGATGCCAGCAGAGGGACCAGGACGATGGCTATGGCAGCTCTGTAGCATAAAATGGTTCATCAGTGCTCGGCAGAAAGAGGCACAGCCAGGCAGCACGGAGAGAGAGAGGGAGAGAGAGGAAGAGAGACAGCATCATTCAGCTCACACTACAGTGGCTGTGCAGCAGAGCACACACAACAACACGCCCCCTCTCTCTCTCTCTCTCTCTCTCTCTCTCTCTCTCTCTCTCTCTGTCTCACTTTCTCTCTCACGCTCACACACACACACGCGCACACACACACACACACAGTCACACACAGTCACAGACACATATATGCAGGGTGCAGAGGCGGTATAACATGCAGCAGCAGCAGCACTGAGCAGTGCTCCCCCTCCAGGATGTCTTTCATCTCCCTTAATAACAACTGGTCATTCTCCTTTATTCTCAGCAGTCACTGACAATCCCGTCAATAAAGCCTCCCGAACAACATGCTCCATCACGCCGCCCGCCCACATAAACACCACTGATCAGCAGCCATGATTGGTGATGGCAAGGTCATGTGAGGTGGTATCCCCCTTTGCTCTGAGCTGTGTTGCACTGCTTATTTTGTTTGCATGCTGATACAGGGTCTGTGCCGCCCCTCGTCATAGGTCATTATGCCACACAAGACTCCCCCTGAGGCAGAGGCTTGACAGAGCCTCACTCACTGAATGGTAGGGACAGACCAATCAGCTGTCACAAACAGCTGCAACGCCATTAGCGTCCAATCACAGATCAGGAAATCAAGTGCAGAAAGGTATTAAAGGGGATTATGGCTTTTTTCACTACAGGGAGATGGCAAGGTGCAGCAGAGCGTGTGCAGTGTGACTGCCCTCTGTGGCTCACAGTGGCACTGCACTCTGGTAGTGAAGGAGGAGGAGCAGAGCCCAAATCAGATATGCTTTCCTCTGTGTGGATGCCTAGCAACCACAGTAGCCTCTTACCTCTGTTTAGAGCCTTCCCTCCTCCCCCCCAGCAGGACCCTCTCTATAATTCCAGCTGAGAGCTGATATTGCACAGTGGCTGTTTAACACTCAAGGCACCGCAACATCACACACAACTGATGTCAAATGTTCCCGCCTGTGTCCTCTGTTCTGCTGTGGAAACAGTGAAGGGGAGGTGCTGAGCTCTGACAATGAGCAGGAGACACACCTTCACTATAACGTCGACAATGCACTGTAGATTAGATCTCCTCTAAAGGGCAATTAGCCAATTGGCTAATGAGCACAGCCGAGCAGGATTAAATGTAGAATTGTAAAAGCATTACACCGCCATTGTCACACCAGAAAACTAGGTTTCAAATGTAAGGTTTGTATTCTATTTTATGAGTCTGAGATGTAAACAAATCAAATATCAAATATGTAACAAATTTTATTTTATCATAAGACTTAAGACTTAAACCAACGATAAAGAATAATGTAGACTAATCACAATAATCTGATAATGATATCTTTTTTGTCCACAGCAAAACTTCATCATCATCTTCGTCATCAGAGGAGTTGTTTGTATGAAGTTCCTTGTAGACCCTTGTACAGGTACTAGTCATGCTCTGCCTCCAGCTGTTTGTATACAGAGTTAATATGATGCTGTCCACTCCTGTCTCTGCTTTGGTCTTTAGACTATGGACATCAAACTTGCTCTAAAGTACCCTTAAAAATTTGCTACCTGGACAGTTTCTGTTCTATTGTATCATCTACTTCCTGTACATCAGATGCTTGAACAGCTATTTCACATTATCTACACACCCATAATTTGATCGTGCAAAGGACTGCGCCATCTATCGTTGTTAATGTTTGCTTTATGACTAAAAAGAATATTTAAAATATTAGGGTAATATTCCTACAAATATAAAGTAATACATAAGGCAAAGCAACAAAATACACACAGGTTTGCGAAACTGTATTCTTTATGCTTTATATATTTAAATGAATAATAGTTTGTTAGATACACACAAACCCTTATACTATATGTTGTTTAGTATAATAAACAAATAATCTTCATAAAGATGAGGGCCATGGTTGCACAGGTTAATGATGAGCCTTAGTGACAGTAAAGAGTCTCAGCTGAGAGGTGAAGTGTGAGGTCAAATTATGGCTGCAGGCATCAACTAGTGCTGACCCTGCTGGTGTCCACACAGGTTTGAATCAAAGCGTATTCATAAGAAAGCTTTTAAAACACAAACACACCATGCTTACTTTATCTGTGCTGCTCTTCTTTAATGTGTTAAACCTCTGTCTCTGGCTCCACGCAGCCTCCCTCTGAGTCTGTTTTAGGAGTTTCTCCACCTTGCAAGTGTGACATCCCATGGTACCCTATCATATAAGAATACACAGAGTTAATCCATGCATCCATCACTTTGCATCAGTGATACATGTTCTGTTTGTTGTGAGCCATGGCCTACCATGACAGAGCATGCATGCTTCCCCAAACGCAGGTCATAGTGAGCAGCTCGAGAGGATGTCATGGCTCCAGCATGATCAGATTATAAATATCTGTATTCAGCAGAGTTACATAATGATGGATTTTGGATTATTGTCAGTACACACAGAAAGAAAAGATGCCACAAGCAGGAAGCCAAAAATGGATTCATATTTTTGAAACGTATATATAAACTGTGTATATATATACTGTATATCACTGTATATATAAATCTATATAAGAGAAGCGTACAGGATCATAATACATGAAAATGGATGGCCAGTATTTTTGGGTTAAATTAGCTTGTCAAAATAATTAAATCAGCAAACAACTCAAGTTGTCATCAACTTATGTCATCACAATAGTTATTTGTGGTGTCGAAGGACCATAGTTTGTAATAGAATTATATCACTCTGCAAAAATCCAGTATGTTAGTTAAAAAAAAAACTACCACCCACCTTGCTTGCATGATGACCCTGACACCAGAAGAAATGAAGCTGCTGTAAGAAAACAAAGACAGAATGGTCCGGTCATTAGTTACAGTTTTCACCCGGTCCTTCAAGCCAATGTTCTTCAAACCTCTGCAGAAGGGGCTGCTTGGCTGTAGGGTTTTCCTTCCTTGTCATTTCCAATTTCAGCCAGACCAACCAACTCTCCTGCACTATGCAATTCATTCTCATTATTTTCAGAGCGGAGCTGACTCTCATACTGGGCACACAGTAACAGAAGAACCTCCTACAACCTTTAAATGTGAAGAGATTCATCATTTCTCAGCAGACCCACTGATGTGACGCCTATTGCATCAGGTCTTCAGTTTTCTTCTCATTGGTCAGAGGAATCTTTGGCGTCTTTGGTTTAGTCATCCCCAGCAGTCCTCTGTATTTCATTATGTAAGAGTCATAGGCAGTTTTTAGTATACGCAGGCCTGGAGGATTCTGTTTGTGCCTACACAAGAAGTTCAGACAACTGCACACACAGTCTCTAATCTGGGATCCAGAAAAAGTGTAACAGAGTTTGTGTAGTGAGCGTTTCCACCCACTGTATATCCAGCAGAGTGGGTTTGATGACTGATGTGTACATGTTAGTGCCCACAAAAGACGTCAACAAAAAACTAGCAGAGCAGATCTACACAACTCATCTGTCTCTAGTGTAGGTGACCCATCACAGACGTGTGCAGTGACAGTGGCCAAATTAGTCACCTGTTAATCATCGTCCCTCTTAGCTGAATGACCATTTATGTTTTTTTATTTAGACGAAAACCATGAGCCCCAATATTTACATCAGGGTGTGCAGCAGGCGTAGTTGTATCTTTTTATCCTTGTATGCAGTCAGGTGACAATAACTGAGCACATGGGATCAACAGGTGAGAATTTGAATGGATAGAACAGTAACTGGGTAAAAGTAAATTTACCCCAATTTATATTTTTCTAACTAGTCGAGTAAGATAGAACAGCACACTTCATATATAACGACTCCAACCTATTAGAATTGCAGGCCAGAAAAGTGAATGTTAACATAAGATTCGTTAGCATGGAAAACTACGCAGAACACAGTTAGACAGTTTGAGTTGTGCCTGACTGAACCTATGGGATGGCCGATATTAATTTATGTTTATATTGTATGTTCCTCACGAGTCTCACGTTAGTGGTGGACACTATGTTCTTGTGTTGGGTCAGTGTACACTGAAGCCAAACGTACCAGTAAGGAACATGAACTAAATTAAAAATCTAATTAGAAAAAACAGCCATCTCCCGTAAAATAGCTTTTCCTCACATTTGTTCCCATTTAACTTTAGCAGAAACACAGATCCACAGAAATAACTCATCCAAATCAACGTCTGTGTCAAGGAATAGTCACTGTTCAAAAAATCCCTATTTTTGATGTGGGCCCAAACACATGTTTGTGCAGATTTTAAGAGCATTCACTGACATTTTATGGAAGCACACCTCTCCAGTTATCTTTGGTCTGATTCATAGAGAGGGAAGAACCTGCCCTCTGGAGACTTACTTCCACTTTCTTCATTAATCTTGTTTGGTTGATTACACGGACGTCGAGCTCTTTAGGCAAAGTGCTCATTAGTCTTGAAGTAAACAGAAGCCACAGTTTTTCACTGTGACTGAATCTTCACATTTAAAGTCTTTGAAGAACAGAGAGAAATTCCTTAATTCTGGGATATTTATAAAATATCCGTATTGATCCTGCAGTTATCGTTGACTTGATCATCTGGAATATGGCAATAATCAAAGGAAACGAGCAAGTAATGCGCAGGGACATTTCAGTCTTTATGTTTAATTACCCAACATAAATATTCTGCTTCACTATAAAATATGAGATATATAAAAAAACAAAAAACAACAAAATAAACAAAATAATCGAAATTAAAATGTGTGCTGTTGAAATGAGATCATTCAGGAGTCCTATTTTACAACAAGACTTTTTCACAGCTAATATTTCAGTCATAACACACTTATTGAACTTACAGTTCAATAAGTTAAAGTGCATATGACATCTCAAAAAATTGGTAAAAGGCATGTAAGTATCAAAAGTACATATAAAACATAGTACTTTGAAGTCATGTGGAAACCCGATGATTGAAAAATACATTTTATACGGCGTTTCAAAGTGTGGATTTCGCGACGCTCCTCGCCAAGCCGCGCCGGCTTGCCAGAAACTCGTCACGTGACCCCGTGAGGAAGACGCCACATAGCAACAACAGGACTGGAGAACGGGGGGGGGTGGCAGCGGTACGGGGTGCCGTTTGTAAAGTGGCTCATGCTGAAAATAACAGCAACATTTTGCCACATTTATCTACAAACTATGTTTAAAAAACTGGTGTGAATTTTTGAGAGTCACTTTTTTGCACATTTACAACAATATTTGTCGACTTAGAGATATTTTAAATGTTTAAATCCAAATGTTAAATGTTACTTCTAAATCTTAAATGTTAAATCTAAATGCTAAATATAAATCTAAATGTTAAATTTAAATTTAAATCTAAATGTTAAATCTAAATGTTTCGGGTAAAACTAAATATTTAACTCATATGCAAATTCAAATGCCGGTAACAGGAAGTACCAAAATAAAAGCTCGAGGAGGGAGGTCAGAGTGTGTTTATAGTGGCAAATAACGAATAAAACACATCTTATCCGGGGGAATGGACTCTTGGACATGGATTATCGTGATAATAACTACCTAAAATAACAGACACGTTTGGAGAAATTTTATTTGAAGAGTACTTTGAGTTTTTAGTGTCACTTTTATGAAGGGTGCGGGACTTATGACCTGTAGCCACTATAGCCAGCCATAAGGGGGCTCACTTTGACTCATCTGTCATGTTCGCTTGCATAACGGCCAGCAGGATCCTACACCCGCCCGCCTCCACCACTCTACTGTCGGCCATGGTCTGCAAACATGGATGCATCCCGGTCGAGGCCATTACGCTAATTGGAGCTGGCTAGCAACATTACAGGGAGGAAGCCTGTGGATCGGGAATCGTTTGCTTTTGTCTGGCTCTCCGATTTGACCAATCATGCTGTTGACTGAGGTTAGAACCTCCTACCTCATTTACATATGGACACAGAAATACAGAAATAAATAAATGTAGAAATGTAAAAATAAATAAATGTAGAAATGTAGAAATAAATAAATGTAGAAATGTAGAAATAAATATAAAGCATTTATACATTTATTTTTGAATTTATTTATTTATGCATTTATTTACGCATTTATTTATTTATTCCTCTATTTATTTATACATTTATTCATGCATTTATTTATTTATTCATTTATTTCAGCATTTATTTATTTATTTATACATTTATTTACGTATTTATTTATTTATTTATGCATTTATTTATACATTTATTTGTGCATTGATTTATTTATTTATTTATACTTAAGTCATGTTTAGTCCTCCATAGATTTATGCCAGTTAAATTATGGCAGAAAAAGGTGCAACACCGCCGCTTACTGGTGCAGTGGTTGGCGTGGGTACTGCACACAGAAAGGAGGACTACACAGTGGTAAGACGTCCTCCTGCATGGTCCGGGATAATAATTGTTTTCTTTAATGTTCCCGATGTTTACACTTTACATTTTACCGTGTCAAGTACTCACTGTGACCTATGCTAGTAGTTTTGAGCACGTCCTGTGACTTATGAGACCGCAAAATGATGTTTACAGACTTGTTAATAATGCTAAACTAGCTTAAATGTTTTCCCCGTGTTCGGTATTATTCAGATTACCCCGAGACTGTTGCTGTGCTGACTTTCCCTCACCACTGTGGTGCTGTACGCTGTGTTGCAGGTAAAATGTCGTGTACTTTTTATGTAACATTTCATGACGTTATTTTTGTATCCTAGTCTGTGAGCAGCCTTTTTAATTGTTCAGGTAAATGGCTCACATTTGTTATCTGCTTATGAATCTAATGTTAATGAGCTATTCTTGGTTTTTATAATTACCTCATGGTAAATGTTGAATGTGTTTATAAGACAGTTCATGTCACATAATGGTTATGTGGGGATTTTTCACTTGTGATTAATAACAATATACACTATACGATCACACTAAGATGTACTTTTTATTTTATTTCATATGAACAGGTTTTGATATTTTTACTTTATTTTATTGTTAATGGCACACAGAAAGGAGGACTACACAGTGATTATCCCGAGACTGTTGCTGTGCTGACTTTCCCTCACCACTGTGGTGCTGTACGCTGTGTTGCAGGAAAGAGTAATAATAAAACACCCCATAATCCACCTGGTCGTCGTCTGTGGTCTGTAGAAGCGACAGTAGTGTGGAGCTGCATCTCACAGATAGCTGTGACCCGTCACATATACACACACACATATATACAGTATATATATATTTGTTATATATAATATTTTCTCAGTTTCAGGGATTTCCTTGCCTTCAGTTCTGATCCCAGTTTTGGCAGTGTTGTCTTTTACTGGCCTAATCATAATCAGCATCCTTCTTTCCCAAAAATGGGGTAAGTTTAAAATGCTTCACCGTTTATTATATATTATTAAAGTAAGTGACAGAGCCTTTAATCACGGTTATGTTCATCTATACACCTTTCATGATGCAGCCAAATGACTGGTTTTGGAGAGTGGAATGCAGCCTTGTGTTGCATGTTGTCATTTATATATACCTCAGCTATACTCATATCATGCATAGGGCTTCATTTGAAAAACCTGTTACATGATTGGGGAAAGAAAGTGTGGTCGTGTGTTTTGTCTATCTCACTCTCTGTTTAGGTTTGAGGAACCACGGAGGTGAGAAAAAAAAACAGATTTTCTTTCTTGGTACATTGCAGTGAACTGTGTGGAGAAAAAATGGCTATAAAGTTAAATATTAAATAAAATATAAACAACATCCCTTTGTTACCCTTTGATTTTCAAGGTGTTTGTACCGTATTTTCCGGACTATAAGTCGCAGTTTTTTTCATGGTTTCGCCGGGGGTGCGATTTATAATCTGGAGCGATTTATGTGTGAAATTATTAACACATTATTATATCATTTCACATGTTATTTTCACTGTAAACCGCAAGAGGGCGCTCGAGGGCGACGTAGAAGAGGAAGCGCCGCATCTTCTACCTCCTGAGTTAGCGGAGTTGTTTGAAAGTGACACCGAGGATGGCGATTTCATTTGATTTAGTGATTTGGAGTGACACGGATGGTTTGGTAAACTTGTTAGCATGTTATTTATACTATAGCTATCTGAATAACTCTTAATATGTTATGTTAACATACCAGGCACATTCTCAGTTCGGAGATGACATGTCTGTTCTTGGTGTTGGATTTTATCAAATAAATTTCCCCCCAAAATGCGACTTATACTCCAGTGCGACTTATATATGTCTTTTCCTTCTTTATTATGCATTTTATGGCTGGTGCGACTTGTACTCCGGAGCGACTTATAATCCAGAAAATACGGTATACCAATTATGTGTTTTTGTCTGTATGACAGTATCATATCACTTATTTTTCACAAAACAGTATAGAAATCCTTTTAACAGATATTGTTTTTCTATGCCTGGTAAAGATGCCCAACCTGTGGAGGGATGTTAAAAATAATATCTGCTCTTTGAATTTCATTCTGGGTGTTATTGGCTCAGTTATACATTACCCTGTAGACATGGCTGAAATGGGTCCAGAGAAAAAAGGCAGTTGTTAGTTGAGTGTCCACTTGCTGATTTCACCTTTCTTTCCATGTGCAGCCAGTGTCACCATGAACGTAAACAAACCCCTTGCTGCAGCATCAAATACCTACTGTAATGAACGTGTTTGAATTTCAGACCACATTATTATATGCTGGGCAGCACGGTGGCGCAGTGGGTAGCGCTCGTGCCTCACAGCAAGAAGGTCCCTGGTTCGAATCTCGGTTCGGGGGATCTTTCTGTGTGGAGTTTGCATGTTCTCTCCGTGTCTGCGTGGGTTCTCTCCGGGTACTCCGGCTTCCTCCCACCGCCCAAAAACATGCATTGTGGGGGTTAGGTTAATTGGCCACTCTCTAAATTGTCCATGTGTGCATGTGAGTGTGAATGGTTGTTTGTATATGTATTCTGTGTTGGCCCTGCGATGGACTGGCGACCTGTCCAGGGTGTACCCTGCCTCTCGCCCGATGTCAGCTGGGATCGGCTCCAGCCCCCCCCGCGACCCTTAACAGGAGTAAGCGGTAGAAGATGAATGAATGAATGAATTATTATATGCTACATACTTGTATCACATTTTGCACTGGAGCTTTTATATTTTTTAGATGTATGCATGTACACACACACACAAACACACAGTGAAAGAGAGAGAGACAAAAGAAAACTGTGTTCACTGCCTGCAGCAATGTACAAGTGTATTTTTGCAGAGTTAATTACTGTAAGGGCAGATGTTTTCTCTTCTTTTAGTTAGAGAGATTAGATACAATGAAACTTAGCCAAACACTGATGAACTACTGTATTTGCAAGTATGGTCAGTGTGCTGTGTTGTACTTTTTATTGTAAGCTGGAGCACTGGATATAATCTTTCAAGGTCACTCAGTCGATGTTTATATGACATAAATACTGCTATAGTAGAATGGATAGAATCAATTTAAACTTAGTCAATTTACCTCAAAGTTTTTGACAGTCGCAGATTTACCCGCTTGTGGATGGTTTATACCAGGCTATATGTTAAATGTTTCCATCCTGTCTCTTAATGCAAGTAATTATTTTTGAACACAAGCAAAATGGGCTGTCGCCACCACCCTACATTATCCTCCTGTTTTCCCAGCACATGTTGCCTTTTGAGGACAACCTGTATTTTCTGGGACCAGATAGCACACTTGAGAAGATAGTTAACCACAGACAGAATGTACTGTAAATGTTGAGCTTCTGATTTGACCTGTGAAGAACTTCTCAATGGTGGCACTCCAAAGATATGAACAAAGTGTTCATTTTAAAGTGATTTTCTACAATCTGAAACTAGATTTAATATATATTTTTTGAAGTTAAGTATTAGCTCACTGAGAATGAATGCTGTCATTTATTTGTTTTTTTGGAAACTCATGATTGTAGCAAAGTGTTGACAACTCAAGATAGGATTGTATATCCCGGATATAAAATATTATATGTATTATTCTTTTCAACTATTAAAAAAGGTGTTTTGATTCAATAAATAAAATAATTGTTTTAAAAATTGGTTTTATTTCATTGGTCCTTTTATGATGTTTTAGCCACTAATTGATTGTTATGCCCTTTCATCTAGGTCACACATTTACACCTAATCATGTCATAAGTTTTGGCTACAAATCAAAGACCATGTAAAGAAATGTCTTACTGTACTTGATGAAATGTCTGGTTTTAGCTTTGTGATTCAGTTTTCAGTGGTTGTATTAAATACCTTTATATAGAAATATGTATATTTCTATATAAGATTTGAATTGCCCACTCTTTTTGAGATGCTGTCCTGAAGATTATGAGAAGACTTTGATTTTCTGAATCTAATCAGATAATCCAACATCCTATATCCATCAACAAAGTAGTCTTCTAATGGCTCTTTTAAATGAATAAACACTGACTCCACCTGTATTGTATTGCAGTTGCATTAAATAAGAATTGTAGTTGAGGAATTGTAGCCATTGTTACATGGCTGTACTCTTATTTATACATTTGTTTTATGGGACTTTGGAATGTCTTATGATTATATGGCAAGTACATTCCCTATCTAGTAATATCGAATAAAATACATTCATAAGTTGACTGTAAGGCAAAACAGGAAACACATATTTTAACCAAAGCTGCAGTATAATTCTGTTTTTGTTCATCAGTTCACATGTATCAGTGTATTTTATCCATATGATCTTCTTTCACGAGTCACAACCACATTTGCCCGGTAGATGGCGATAACGGTTTTGCGTGAGTGTAGCGTTTTGAAACGTTGATCATCAAGGTCATCAAGGAAGTCTCCCCAAACAAATCACGTTGATGCAGCCAATCGCGATAACGGCAGCTTCTTGAACGAACCAATCACAGGAGGGCTTTACGCTTAAACAACCGTGTGGTGTCATTTGTCGCTAAATACAAACATTGCAGGCAGACGAAACACGAGAGAAAAAGACCAGAGATTCGCCAGTGTATGTACATGTTTTCTGGAACAGGTGACTTCAACATGTTTACTTTTAGACTATATAAATGATGAGTTTGGTTCATGTAGTTAGCTGAGTTTTGTTTAAATTAGCGACTAATGCTACAGAAGTCAATGTTACGTGTAGCTACCTTCACAGCAGTTTAATCGTTATGTCTGACAGTAAAAACGTTGGTAATAATGCGTAAAGGTTTTAGTAACAAATGTCTTTATTTCAATTAAAACGATATCCGCTAAAGTATCGCTAACATGTTAGTTACATCAAGCTAACAACCCTGAAACGCAACATGACCAATTGTTGTTGTTGTTGTCTGTAAACGCTCTTTAACGGTCGCTTTTGTCCCCGGTGTCCAGGTCGTGTGCAAACGTGTTGTCAGATGGCGCAGTTTGGGTTGGAGAACGACATCCGCAGCATCTTGAAGCTGGACATGCCCATCACAAACGCTCCCATGGCGAGGTGGCAGAGGAAGGCCAGCTCCTCAAACACATCCGCCTTGAGTGGTTTGTCGCCCGGAAAATCAAGTAAGGTGTCACTGAGCTCTTCAAAAACACAGAGCAAAACACCAGGTCGTGTGTGTGGACGCACATTACAGTCAAACGCATGCTGCCTTCTCTGTCGTATTAATGTGTGTGTGTGTGTGTGTGTGTGTGTGTGTTTTAACGTCTTGTAGGAAAAAGTAAAAAGCAGACGCCCTGTAAGGTGGGAGGCGATCGCTATATTCCCATCAGAAACAGCAACCACATGGATGTTGCAAGTTTCCTGCTCACAAAGGAGAATGAGCCCGTGGACCCAAACATCACAGCCGTAGCATCAGTAAGTGGTTTGTTGTTGATGCATCTTCCAGTGATCATTTGATCATTGATCACTGTGAGTTTACGCTCGGGTTGAGTTATACACGAACGGTAAAGAAAAGCGGACGCTTCTTTACTTTAAGACGTTTATATTTACGTTAACATGAGACAGATGTAGTTTTTAAAAAGGGTGCAACAGCGAGCATCAGATTTCTTTTCCAGAAACGCGGATATAAAAGGTAAGAACTGAACGACGACGTTAGTATGAGATGGCTAACCCCGTCACGACAAAAAACCAAAACAGTTGCAGAATAGTTGCATATCAGTCAAACGTATCAGTAAATTAACTCACAGTGTGTCCCAGTTTGAGTGACGGGCCTATGTCTTAGCATTACATGAGTTTTTGATGTCAGTCTCGTTAAGGTTTTTAAACTTAGCCAGCTAAGCTAACTAATTGTCAGAGTATCGTTAGCCAATCCATTCCGTGTTTTAAAACAAACGCTCGGCTTTTTCTCGTGCTCCTTTTTTATTTTATCGCGGTTATGGCTGAGTACACGTAT
>JAFBJQ010005970.1:0-22937 GCA_016785345.1 Trinectes maculatus | reverse complement strand
TTAGTCGACTACAAAAATAATCATTAGTTGCAGCCCTATTATTTTCTCATCGGTCAAAAATCTCAAAAAGACGTAAGGGGGGGTAGTTTGTCGAAAATTCCCAAAAATGGCCAAACACGAAAAAGGGAAATAACGCGCCCAATTGGTAGAAAATAGCCTGACATCACCCCCCAGAATGATATTTTGTGGATTACTCAACAGAAAACCTCATTTTCTCATCGGTCAAAAATCACAAAAAGACATAAGGGGTTAGTATGTCGGAAATGTCCAAAAACGGCAAAAAATTAAAAGTGGAAATAATGCACTAGAATGGTAGAAAATAGCATGAAATCACCCCCCAGAATGATATTTTGTTTATTAAACATCAGAATACCTCATTTTCTGATAGGTCAAAAAATGCAAAAAAAACATAAGGGGTTAGTATGTCAAAAATGCCCAAAAATGGTGAAAAATTAAAAATTTAAATAATGCGTTAAAATGTCCTAAAATAGAATGAAATCACCACCCATAATGATATTTTGTATATATGACATTGTATATATTATTGAGTCGAAAATTCTCTCAAAAATACAATTGTTCAAAAAAGGTTCTAAAAGTAAAAAAAAAGACATAGTCTAGTATGTGCTAGAAAATTGTGCCAAAAAATTGAATTTTTTTTTAAATTGATGTTTTGAAAATATTCAAAACGTCTAAAAACAACATTGTATAGTATGTCGTCAAAAATGTTATCAAAAAATGAAATTTTTCGAAAATTTGTAGTAAAGTAAAATTGAAAACAGTAGAAATTAATGTAATGAATTTCAATTTTAATTTTTAATTTATTAAACTTTTTCAAATGTTCATACTTTTTGAAAGTTTTACTTTCACATTTACTTTCAAACCACTTTCAAACAGAAACATAGATTGTGCAACTCTCTTCTTTTCTGCCTTTTAGCCTCCATTCAGCTTCTCTGCTCTTTCACATTAATTTCTACTTTTTTCAATTTTACTTTACTACAAATTGCACCAAATTTCTGCTCTTTCAGCTATTTGACTTTCTTCAGGAAATTCACATTTCTAGTTTGAATGCAACACTAACAAAGCAAAATGCATTAGAATTAATAATGCTGGCCAGTATAGTTGTACGTTTACAGTTGGAGCATTTTATCTTTCATGGGAAGGCATCGCCTAGTAGGGGGTCCTTAATACCAACAAAACAAGTAGCTTCGGGTAATAAGCTATTTTTCTGGCTATGGTGAGGTTACAAAACAACAAACAAGTGATTCGTAACATTCCCTATTATCTCACATTCTATAAAAACTAAATATTTGCTATAACTAACTCAACTTAACTGATTTGTTTGATTTATAGCCCCATATCATAATATATATTATCTCTAGACCTTGCATAGGGAAAACCAACAGTTCCCACATTGAGCAAGCACTTGGTGCCAGGTGAGAATAATAATTCTCCCTCTAGCAGAACTGTCTTTAAAGAGCAAATCACTGACAAACCAAAACATTTGCCCTACCCTCTCATCATTAGAGGCTCGTTCAGGTTCATCCTTGATGTCGTCATAAACTGGCTGCCTGGACACTGACAAGCCATTGAGCTTAGCCACCTTCAGTGGGCCCATCTTCTTCACCTCTGACCTAGCTCCTTTCTTCATGCCCTGGTCAGGCAACAGAGACGGAGAAAAAGTGAGGATGAATGTGTGTGAGCCTGACTAAGAAGGATTAAACAGAAGAGAGGAGGACAGCACAGCCTTGCTGGGTGTTTACTGGCAGAATGTCACCCATCTGGTTTGGTAGTCCAACTACATTCTCTCAATCTGTGTCAGAGTATGTCTGTTTGCGTCAGTCAACGCCTCAAATGCTCTCTACATTAATGCTTTTATTATCAAATGAATAAAACGAACAGCTGCAGTGTTTGAGCAAAGACATCAGAGGTAATATGGAGAAAATTGATTTTTCCATGTCTCAGCTTAAAAATATTAAAGGAGAAAAAAAGACCTGTAGTAGAAATGGGGAACAACACTCACCGGAGGAGGCAGACCTTCCACTGTTTCCTTTAAAGGAGGCACATCAGACACAGGACGTTTCTTGAAGTCTGTTTTAGTCTTGTGCTTGGCTTGCCCAGTCAGATCTCCCTCTGAGACAGAGGGCATTACCCTCGGATGTCGTAAATTTGACAGCAGGTACAGAGGCTCACTCTCCTGGATCAAAGGGTGAATCTTGTACGTCAAGGAGCCAGTAATAGAGGGGTCCAGGGAAGAGCCTATAGGATATGCAGGAGGAGGCTCTATGGGAGTGTGTTGCTGGGGTGGCAGAGAAGAGAGAGATGTCCGGCTGTGATGCTTTTGTGGTGCCTGCTCAGGAACGATGGCCGCAATTGCGTCCTGTGACAGCGGAGTGCGACGTCCGCTATCATCTTCAAACTCCTCTTCTTCCCCACTGCTATGAATTAGCATGGTGGCATCTGAAAGGGACTTCTTGTGTCCATACTGCACGTCCTCCTTGATGTCCGACCTATTCTCTGTCTTTGTCCTTTCTAAGAACATATTGAGCTGCGAGCCCTGAGAGCGAGCGCCATGTAAGACTGGAGGTGGTGTTGCAGTTTCAGCTGCTGAGGAAGACACAGTGCGCTCTTTCACCCTCATCCCCTCAAGACTATGAGCCAGTCCAGCAACTTCAATGGAATTACGCTTTTGAACATTGTATGGGTGTCTGTGTGGCGGTCCGCTAAAAAGAGGCTCTGACACCTCTTGCAAAGAGTGAGCAACAGGCAGACTGTCTTCTTGAAAAGTCTGGACAGAGTGGTGCACACGCCGTGTGATCAGGTCTGGGTTGCTACTGCTGACATAAAGGTGACGGGACAGGTCAGGTGTGCTGTTCGCAGGCCGTGGATGGGCGTAAGGGTAGGGGGGAGGTGGCCGATAGACTTGTGTTCTCATGATATTGGGGGCTGGATATTCCTGGGCTTGTTGTAGCTGGACATTAGTGAGCTCAGGGACACTAACTGCGCCCACTACAGGCCTCCTCTCTGTAGGGTAGGGATATGGAGAGGGGCTGTGAAAGCTGGAGCCCAGATGGAAAGGATAATGGTGGTGATGGCCTGCTCCACCATGCTCCCCTCTTATCTCTGGCTGGCTGTAAACTAATGGGTCTGGTCTGCTGTAAGCATATGAATTTCCAATGTTTAGGTTCCTCATTGAGTGGCTCTGTCTGTGCTCCTGTGACAAAACCATTCCGCCTCCCACTCCTAGGTTCTTCTGACGCATCACTGTCTCATAATCAGGAGTGGCACGGTAGGAAGGTGGGATTAGAGCGCTGTGACGGTGTGAGGGTACATAGTCCGGCCTGGTTATATCACTAGTGATTGAGGGATTTGAGGACATGGGAGAGGGCTGAAGGTAGTGTTGAGGGTTGGTTAGAGAACTGGTGCTATGGGCACTGTAGACGCTGCCATTACGTAAACGCCCTCCACTGCTGTATTCTAGCGGAGAGCAGTCCAAGCTGGTCTGAGAGTGGTAGTAATAACCATTCTGACTGTTCATGTACAGATTGTCTGTGAGAGTAAGGACAAGAAAGTAGAGAATTATTATTATTATTATTATTTTATTTTATTTTTTTAACATGTCCTGTTTGGCAGCTTAGGAAAGTAGAGAATTATAATTACATGATTGTACTTACAGAGTCAGCATCTCAGTTTAGAAAGTTCTCTTATTCTCAGCAGTTACCTTGTGATGACGTGTAAGGCTCTGTGAAATGGCCATTGTAGTGCATTTGCGGAGGTGGCATCATGTAGGGCTGAGGCTTTGGCTGTAAATCAACAAGTAAGTCAGTTACTCCTCTAACAATCCAAGTTAAATATTAAACAAATGTTAAATAGTCAAAATAAATATCAAGAATAAATGTGAAAAGTTAAATATCAAATTAAAAATTTGTGTCTTTTCACATATATCAAATGCTGCAATGCATGTCTGATATATATATATGAGAGCAAGCAAAATGTGAGAAACTCTGCATGCACAAACATTACCAGAGATATTCTAGCCGAGGATCTCCGTCTGACTGGGTTTACAACTGTGGGCTGGGTTTGTCTGGTTGGAAAACAAATGAGGGTCAAACTAAGGTGACGTAACCCAATAATATTACTAGCGACAATACTTTCCCAATATTTCAATAAAATCTTTTTGCATCAAGGTGAAAACTGCTGCACAAACCATCCAATTTAAAATTCATCACATGACATCTTTAGTGTTCTCTAGTTCATTCTCTTGTTGTCAGATTAATTTTGAATAATTTTCACTGAACAAAACATGTTAAATTTATCAATGTTAAATGTTGTCTTAGTACATGACAATTCTACAGATGTTATTTTAGCTGGTGCTCAAGATACGCTGATTTTTGATCACTGGCTTATTTACACATTAATTTAGAAGACTATAATAAACAGAGGAAAAATATAACGATTAAATAAAAAGTCAATACATGCTTCAGAGACCAAGATTCATTTCAGATAAAGCGAGCATGTTTGCTGCAGTTACTGTTAACAGTAGCAATCCCACAGGGATGGGTGTTGGCACTTGCTTGATAGGTAAACTGTGGGCGGTGTTGCTCACCCCTTATTAGAAGGCAGAGAGGGACGAGAAAGCAGTGGAAAGCGAGGAAAGGACAGAGTGAGAAGGGACTTCTGGGAGCCCTCAGAAGGCATGGAGTCACACTCCTCTCTGAAGAGAGTGGAGGAGAGGAGGACAGAAGTGAGGCAAGACCAAAGAGAGAAGACATGCGTGAGACCACAAGGAACAAAGAGACAGGAACTAGGTTAGACGTGTTAAAAAGGGGAAAAAAAGAAAAACACTTACAGACTACTCTTGTTAATCTTATAAAACTTGAGTCGAGCCAGACACATCCGGCACACATATTTGGAGGTTTCCATGTCTTCCTGCACAAAAAAGCAGAAAAAGAGAATAAGACGGGGTGAGAATTAGTACAGACATGGTGTTTCAAAAAATTTGACACCAGTTTATGTTCTGCTTCAGTGTCGTAAATTTTTAGACACCATGGCACAAATAAATCTCTCTTTTTAAATCCTCATATAATTCTACATTCTCGTTCTGCTAATCGTTTGTGACTGTCTAGCCCAGTCATACCCAAACAACCCTATTTGCAGCTAGCCACATGCACATACAAGCACAGAGGGCATTGTTAAGAAAAGCTGATGGTAGACATTCTCCAACACAAAGTCAATTTCCAAGTTTGCTAAATCCAACAAGAGATAGCAATGTCCCTGGGGAGGGACATAGTGACAGCAGAGACTTACAGTCTGGAACTGAACACTCTCCTCTCTGTTGGCAAGCTCCAGGGCAAAGAAGGACCTGTTGTGACTCATGTTGTTAATTTCATTCCACCTATAAGCACAGCAGGGGGAAAAAACACATGATGTTATGGTGGTCAAAACATCACAGCATTTTAAAGACTGTCCTTTTTGCATAATAAAAACCCATGAACATGTGGGTGTTAACCAAAACGTTTGTGGTACTCTTAATGGTTTGTAGGTATAGTTCGGCACAGGTCAAGAATGTTTGCTCAGTCAAAGGATGGACAAATAATGACCGTACAATTCTTTTCAGCCATTACCATATACCTGACACATCTCCTCTTAGGCCAGGTTCTGGTCTAGAGAACAATAAGAAACTTTACAGGAGATAACACCTTGCCCAAGAATCGCCACGTGTTATACCACAAAACTCAAACTATAGTGACAAAATGACCAATGTTATTACAACTGCGAGTCACATGTTAGCAGACAAAGGTTGTAGTCAATGCTTGGTTCTGAGAAATTGATCATATTTCCTGACTGCTGAAAGTGAAAAGTCAAACACACATTCTAGATTTACCTAAATAAAAGAAGCGATCGCCCATTTTTGTGCTTGACAAAGATGCCGTCAAGGCAAGATCCAATGGTTACATCTGTGCCTGTGCTGTCCTGTTAAGACAGGAAAGGATAAGGGCATTCAAAGAATGGTTGTGATGAAAGAATTAACATCTTTTAATCCAACATTTTTTGATAAAGTTGTGCATTGGCGACAATACCATGCAGTTTTGTGGGCTTCTGCTGCAGACCTACCTTGGCTTGATAATTTTCCTGGCCATATCCCTCCATTTTCTCCACCTCCTGCATGTACAACATCTCTGCGTCCGGTGCTGACAAACCCCTGAAAAGAGAGTGAGAGCGATACAGTGCGTGTGTGTCTACATATATATATGTGTGTGTGTGTGTGTGTGTGTGTATATATACATGCATCGGTTTATATTACATGATGATAAACTGATGCATATAAAGGATATGCATTGGTTGTATTTAAGTTGTTAAATCAATAAAAAATAAAATGTGCAAAGTGTGTGATATGCTGATCCAGGTACAGGCAGACTGATGCTTAGGAAATGGGAACCCACCTGAAGGACTGATAAAGCAAAGCCACTTTCTGAGTGGCCTCTTCCAGCACTCGCTCATCCTGTATCCAGTCCTGCAAAGACAGTCAGGGTTGATACACTGTTGGTATTAATAACATCTGGAATGATTTTTCATTTCACACATTAAGCATGCAAAATAAAATGCTTACAATAGGGAACAGCACAAACTTCTGGAGGAACTCCTGGGAATCATATCTATTGAAGTCTCCAAAATCAGCTGTGAATGTAAATAAAGGCACATTAAAATTAGAAATATGGCGAGACAAAGTGCACATGACAGTGCCCCTTAAATAAATCATATTACCTTTTTTCTTCATTTGGGACATGGATAAACAGACAATTGAGAACGGCAATGACGCATAATGCCTGTTTCGATAGCAGGACTTTATGATGACAAGGTGGACTAATTTTAGGAAAATAGGGACACGTTTGTAATGTAAGGGAATTGCCTCAGTGTCTGACAACGTAGAGGTCCAAATCGGTTACAGCTTTAATCTGCCTGCTGGCAACATTCATAGCTCTCTTGATATCTCAGGCATCAGCCATGCTCAAAAGATACAACTGCCCTTCACTTAAAAATATCCTTGCCAGGGACACGTAATAAAAATGCCACAACTTTATTTACAGCAATAATTGCAAGACAACTTAAGCAATCATTAATCTTAAGGGCTCTTGCAAAAAGTGTCACGGGCTTTTCAGAGGCACATAAAGCAGGTTTATCGCTCATTTAAACGTGGCTTCAACAGTAAGTGATCTCAGCAGCTCTGCTATTCTAACACCTAGGCCAATAAGCTACAGTGCCTGATATAACTTTGCCAGCAGGGATTGAAATTCTTCTGCATGGTCAAAAGTCCGAGGATGTGTCAATGTGTCTCACGCACATATGCATGCATGCATGCACGTGAGCAAGATGGTGGGTGTAACAAAACTATGTGGCTCAAAGCAATATTTTGTTAAAAATCGACCCCATCGTATCAAATTGGTTGAAACCAAGAACTACAAGTTCTGTCCAGTTGACGTTTCTGTTACAAGGCTACTATTAATTTCATTTTACCTTGCACTGCAAGGCTGGCTAAACGTATAGCTTGCTCTAGTGAGCATGAGATCCTGCCGTCCAGAACATCCTTCTTCAGCTGTAGGTAATACTGATATCTGTGGAGAAAGAGACGAGTGATTAATAGTAGGTAATAAACAAGGAAATAACACGATGACCTTATTCTGGTATGGTGGAACAGCTATTTCAGAGCAAGACCTTCTGAATATTGTACTGTTTATACATCTTATGAAATACAGTTCAACCACTATAGTTGATGCCTCTCTCTGCTTGCACTCAAGAGGTATTACATCTATAATCCAGACTGACTTACAACTGGTTCTTTGCATGCCTCAAATGTGTTTTATCTACTTCTAGCCCTGGAGACAACCTTGCCTGATATGGCTGACCTATAAATGTAATAGTCTGTTTATGAATGAAATGTAGAATTTTTGACTGACGTCACAAATAATGGTTAGTGGCAAAAACAGTGCATTTAATGTAGCAGATGGAGGATCACCTTGTGATCTCCTGTTGCAGCTGGGTGACGCTGGGTATGTAAAACACAACTCCAAAGTAAACGGTGGGTTCCAGCCCATACTTGTCCAGCTGCTTTTTCAGTGGCTTCTCCAAGTCTATCCATCTCTGCTGGTTTTGCTTGTTGAAGTACCACAGACTGAAGTATGTTATCTAACAAAAAAAGAAGCACGTTCACACATCACACTTTTCATTTAACTGGAAACAATACAGACTTAAAAAGTCTGTTAGTTAAAAATAAATAAACTATCAAGATAGATATGTTAAAAATAAGTAAACTATCAAGATAGATATTAATATCACACATATGTTCTTTTTTTGTCACTTTAATTTTAAGAGTCTGTAAACAAACAAAACACTTTTAGGTTTACAGGCTCCTGGATGGCACCCATTGCTCAGACTTGTGACTGTGTGGACATCTCACAAAGAACACTGGTAAGAGAAGATACCCCTGTGGCCTTGCAGATAATGAGTGACAATTTAGCTGAAAGAGCTCCATTGTAATTTGCATTCTCAAACCGAAGCTACAAAACTGTCAGCATAAATGCTGGCCAGTAAAAAGCCGACAGCATCAGCATCATCAAACTATGAGTAAACTCTGTGTAAATATTACAAATATATTTTTTACCACATTTATCTTCAATAACGGTGACCTAGAGCGGAGATAAAAGAACATGACACTGATAGAGCATCTATATTTTTTTAAATGATTAAACTTGAATACAGTTCAGTGTTATTCAAATACTGCTCCTTAGGATGTACAATTTGTGATAAGTCAAGCGAAACAGTGAATTTGGCCATTTGATCACTTCAAACTAATTTCAGCATGAGATTTAAGAAATCTACTTTCTAAGTCAGCAACAGACTGACTTAGAAAGTACTGACAAACCGACACATCAACTAGCGCCCTTTTCAGTACATGATTGACAGGCATTGTCACTCTGTCACCACAGTAACCAGATGCAGATGACCTTACTTAGCCACTTTTTTTGACCATTATGGCCTTTACGTCTGTTTTGAGTGCAACTTTGAAAAGCATAAGACGTTTGTTTATCCGCACCTACACAAAATCACATAGACATAGTTAAATAAAAGCCTAAAGATTCTGTGACTCTCGCCATCTTGGTTTGCATTGTTCTGATTACTGATTCCTACTTAGAGTGGGTCAACAAGACAACCTTACCAAACACATGCTTCTGGTTGAGACGGAGAATCTTAAAAAAAATTCTATGCGAACAATCAGCACTTGTATTTGCAGAAGAGACATACATACCTCTCTTAACTCCAGTCTCTGGGCAACTGCTTCCAAACACTCCTGCCCAGTGCTCTCCACCGAAAGCGTAAACTCAACAAACTCTCCATTGAGCAGCTGAATCCGAGTGACAAGACAGCTCTTGCTTGAAACAGTATACCTTCTTGTCCGTTTGAGTTTTAAGCCAAATGGCAAGGGCATGTTTCACACTTCCTCGGGGGGGTGGGGAGGTCTTCGCTTGGTCCTGAGAGATTATCCTCCTCGCTGTCCTCTCAAAAGTCTGGGGAATTTGGCAACGTTCATCATCAGACAGATCTGGAAGGCAAGAGAACGATGCAAAACATCCATGAGGTGACATAAAAATGTGAGGAATCACAACTTGAGTGATCAACAGCATTTAAGTGTTGAGTACAACTGGTCTGTCAGCCTCTAACAGACGACACCAAAACAACACACATCTTAAAGCTATCCTCAATGTACCAGTGTTTTTGTTTTTATACATCCGGGTTTAACTAACAGTTAGCATTCTCTTTAACAACTCTATTGACTTTAAGCCGTTTCTAACTGGTTCTCTTTGCAGTGACGTTCACGCTAACAGTTCCTTCCGCATAATAGTCAGATCCAAACGCTGCCGAGAGCTACCTGATTTATACGCAGTAAAAACCACAAGCAAACCGCCTCCTCCTTGCCACCTCCACCACGTATCCACCACTACATCTAACCCAACTACAACATATCTTACTCAAATATGACATTCGCATATGACCGCAACAAGTGCGTGTTACTTTACTCACTCGTCACTTTGTCACAGCCATTGTGACCTTTGCAATATTAACCCGTCAGCTAGTTTAGCGGTAACGCTAACGTGCTAACTTACGCTCCAGCAAATAGACGACACCCATGGGAAGCCGCCGGTATATATTTTGGTTAAAACCGTTAACGTTACCTGGCCACCGGGTTGAAATTAGTGGCCCAACTGGGATTCGGTCCTTTGGGGCTCCTCCATCAAGATCGATAGATTTCTACTTGTAGATATTGAACAGAATCAGAGACCGTTCATTTGTCTGCAGTTACTTTCTGGATCACAACTGACATTGCACCCCATGCCTCTTGGTCCGATAGTTCACTCAAGTTCCAAGCGTGTTTCGCTTCCTGGGATTGGAAGCGCAACAAGTGTATTTCGTCTATATCCGCGGTCCCATAGCTTTAGCCTGTGTGCTTAACTTGCTAATTAAGTCACCACACCACGTAGGAAAATTACTTAAAATCCACTACACATTCGCACAGAATATATATTTGACCTTATTTACTTGATCAGACGCTTTAAAATACAATATAGTGCCGCGGTGGCGGAGGAATACACGGGGGTTTTATGAGCCATGACATCAGACAGCTGGAATGCCGTGCAGTGAAAATGCCAGAAACGGGACAGCTGCCTGGAGCTGCTGGACGCTGACCTGTCTGTTTACCTTTCACATCGACTGACAGCTGTAATCCTTAACACAGAATATTATGATTGATGATATCATTACCAGAATTCCTCCTGTAACTGTTTGCAAAACGCCCCAAGGTACGATCCTCACATGTCTGTGTATATTTATTTGCAAGCCAAATAGAATTTATAAAGTTTTTTTTAAAAAAACAAAAACGGCAAAACAACAAAAAACAGGTGCAACCATATAGGAATCCAAAGAGTAGAAAATTTATTGCTACTGTAAAAACACTTTCTGGTGACAACTCACCACAGCTACATGTCAGACAAATATGTGAAACACACTTCACATTTTTTTTTTTTTTTACAAATTAGTTTTTCTAGAAATTAAAAAAAAATAAGGCTACATGATATTTGACACACAAACTAAAAGATGCTGATAATTCCACATCTGACTTCAGTGCAGTACTAAGGACAAAGATTTCCAAAACACTCTAGGTGCATGTGGAAATGATTTCTGAAAATGTTCAGAAAAACATGCCCCATTGGAGGGGCTGGTAAAAGGATGGAACGCAAAAACCAGTGTTAAACCACATCAGCAAAACTGCTCTTAAAAAAATCAAATAATACATTTCTTTTAACATTAACGACATATGAGTACAGCGAGAATTAGAATTCGTCATCACTGACAGACATAACTGTATCTGCATGTTGCTCGGGGGCAGTCTCCACACTGGCTGTATTGCTAGACACATGAAGTGACTCTGACAAACTTTTCCCCAGATCTTCTAGCTCTTTAGATTGTCCATCATGATTGACATTAGCTTGGTCCTGATGAAATTGTTCATCACTGGTTATTTTGGTGTGGTCGTAATTTTCATTTCCGGCTTCTTCGTTTGTTGCAGTTGTGGCAGTTTCATTATTTTGGCTATCCTCTTCACTGACGCCTGTATTATCAGCGAGACACTCATTGGGCAAAGGAGAACTAATGTACTTTTCTTGACTGTTACTCTCCTGGTCCTTTTCATTTGTTATTTTTGGTGAAGTAGTCCTTTCAGGAGAATGCACAGGTGTAGACACTGATAAGGCTTCAGGGTAAGTGGGTGAATCACAGTATTGAATCAGTGAAGCATAGGGGAACACATCATTGTCTGCTTTGGTTTTCACTTGTTTCCCCCTTGGTTCCAGATACGGTAGGACTGAGTCAAGCACACCGTTTCCCTTTCTTTCAAGCTCTGCATTGGAGGTGGATCTGTTGGTTGGCTTCTCCAAATCCTTACGCAGAATTGCCAGAAGGTGGCGCATTTTACCCTAAAACGAGCAATAGAATCAGATGCATGTAAAGTTCAAGTCATACCCGTTTTTCTCAAATATTTAATTAAAGCAACAACCCACCCCCCACCCAAGCATTGCTACTCACATTTTGCATTCTATCCAAGGTTATACACTCACCTCATCAAGCTGATGTCGATTCATATCAATATGTCTCTTCATCACCCGATCTAGGACACTTGTAGAGGACACAGACACTTACATCATAGTAATGAATCAGGAGATTATAAAAGACAATAGACATTTTTTCATTTTCTCCCTTTGTTTACACAATTGCTCACGTAAGATGTAGAAATGTCAACAAACCTGTCAGAAATATATCGCCTGGACAAGATATCATCTGTTACAGCAGAAATAAATTCGAGGTACATCAATTCTTCTTCTCTGCCGTGCAGCAAATGAGAATAAATAATTTATGCATTATTAACGACTATTAATAAGATTCACTGACATATCATAGTCAAGTCCTTAAACAAAGCTGCAAATGCATTAATATTAACAAAGATACTTACTCTGCAGATATCTTCTTCATAGTGGGGGATTCCCAGCCTTCTGATGAGACCCTAGCAGATGAAACTTAAATTATTTTAGAGCTTTACACAGACAAAAACCATAGTCTCAACATTACTAATATAAATGCAATGTACTATTTCCACTTTGCTGTTTTACCTGTACGAGGAGTCAAATAAATAATGGTCTCTGCTTTTGTTTACTAGACTGTGTTGTTTAGCTGCTGAAAAATATGCGCCGTGCGACTCATCCTCAGATAACTCCTGGTTTGTTACAAATCCCTGTAAAATAAAAAAGAAGATAAAATGAGAATGGCTCCTGAATAATGTAAATGCTTTTTCATGATCAAATGTTTATTTTAGTGGTTTATTTTATGCTTAACTTTCACTTTATCATTTACGGTACGGTATGATATTACTGACTGTGAGCCAGAAGGCAAATTGCATTAAAGTTTCCATTTCTATAATGGTTGTAAAGCCTGACATTGGAAAATATGCACTAATTATCAAATAAAATTCATAATATTACCTGAGATGGCTCCTCAAAATCCTGTGTGTGTTCCTTGATTTCAGTGCTGCATAAAATGTAAAGATTAAGTCAATTTATGTTAAGACAGTGGCACTCATGATGCAAAAGCTCAATTAATTGTTGCCAAATTGTGCTATCTTTTGAGACTCAGTGGGATGTTTGGTAAATACTTTTTATCGCTGTTCTCCTGTTGCAACAACTTGGAGCAGGTGTTGGTGCTACCCTGAGGAGGCTTTCTTCGTGGTGCTCTGTAGTAGCGGTATGTTGACAGGAATGAACTATGAGCAGATTTCAGTGTCACTGGAGTAAAAGGCTTTTCTTGGGTAAAGCGCTGTGAGTGTTTGTGGAGCAAGTCTCCGCTGTACGTCTTCTTGGCCGGGTCCTGGAAAGTTTTGTAGCAACTCGGACCACCCGAAGCCTGTAGTGAACATGCTGAGTGCTTTCTGTGCAAAGCAGACTCTGGGCTACCTGACCTCAGGTCGGATGCTGGACGAGTGTGGCGACAATGGTCCAGTTTACATGACTGATATACAATGTCCTTAGGATGAAAGGAAGTGGGGAACCTTGGCCTGGAGGCCATGGAGCTCCTCAAGTAGAGGTATTGGTTGTCATCATATTGCAAGGATAATCTACTCTAAAAAAAAATTGAATTGAATCAGACATTGTGCGAAAGTATGAATCTTAAGTCAACATGTGAGCCTCTCAATATATGTATTGGTCCAGTTTTCTCTTTCAAGCAATGCCACAAATACTCTTTTCTGATGGATACATGAAGCAGTGAGTGAATACATCAGTGGCTCTGCCTTGATGTCTCACCTGGGCTGAGGAGCAGGAAGCGCCACTATTCTTCTGTGAGAGAGAATGGGCGGACTGAGGACGCCCCCCCTTCCTGAGGCACTCCTGTCTGAGCCGGTCATTGTCTGTAAGCAGGTATGAAAATACTAAATAAGAAAACAGTCTCCTCTATACTATCACTGGCAACAAAGCAGTTTTCTTACATCTTGCTTTTTTAACATTCAGGCATCCTTTCATAATCTAACACTGATTCATGTACTAAAAACTAAACTAAAAACATTGGGTTACTCTGCTAAAAAATATGCTGTATATATTTTTGTGTTGTTCCCTCCCTTCCTTAACCTACATTGTAATTTACTTCATATCCTGGAATGACTGTAGTTTGTACCATGGCAACAAGAGAAGACATGCTGCACCTAACAGTAAGGTATCTGAGGGTCAGGAGTATGATAGTGCAGTAATAGGAAGAGAGCATTAACGGGACCATTAGAGATTAGGACGAGTTGCATCCTGTACAAAATGTGATGACGGACCGCCATGTATAATTGCTCATAAAGGCTACTGTCAGTACAGCAATTGCTTTTTGCTTGTCCCATGAGGAAAGGCTTCCCGAACCACTGAATTTGGTATTCAGTATCTGCTGACTTAAGAAAACACTGGAGTTTGATCTTAAGCAGATAGCAAGGGACTGTTTTAAACTAAATTAATGATGAAATACTTACACTTTACATTATATATGATGCTTTTCGGTGCTGAGACATCGATGGCAGCTAGGAAAGCAAAGCAAAAAAATGAAAATTCTAATATTCTGAGATTATTACAACAGATTATTAATCCATCGTGTTACATCCCTGTCTTGTGGTTTACCTTTAGCTGAGTAAACTTTTTTGTAATGTGACACCATGTGATCTCTTATGATGGATTGTTCCACCTTGCTAGTGGAGCGAGGGCAGAAAGCTAAAAAACAAGGAACAGAACATCAGTTGAGGCTTTTATTTTACAAATGACAAAGACTCACTTCCATTTATTCTCATGACAATATCAGCACAAAGGAATACTTACGGCTACTTTTCATGGGCTGTTTTTTCTTACTAGGGCTGCACCCTTGTCCAAACGACACACTCCCTAAATATGGATATAGATATATAAGTTAGTAGATTGACAGTTTAAATGAATGAATCTTAAATCATTTGTTCAACATGTAAAAATATCAATCATGTTGCCAAAGATTCAGGAACTTGAGGTAAAAATTCTGGACTTGTTCTCTTACTTACTTTTACTTCTTCATTTTGTTGTTAATTAGTGGTTCTTCTTCGCCAAATGTTGCTTAATGGCGGCTGTCAAACAACCTTTAGGTGTCTTGCCTCCAAATCGCATTTCATCACCTCACATGAGATTACATCACAATAAAGACACATCATATGGATTGAATGTGATGGGAGTGTGTCATCATTTATCACTGACTAGAATGGAAGATAGTGTAATGTTTTGAACAAACGTGGCACAGAAATAGGATTTGGCGAGAAAGCACCCAGTTGTTCACCATTAAACAACATCAGAAGAAGAAGAATAACAGAAAGTAAGGTAAGTCCCTTTGGGACCCGGGGTCGAACAAAAGAAGGGGAAGAATTTGAGTATTTGCACAATTCTTTCAATATTTTAGCAATTTTAGGAGTATCGTTACTTTTGTAGTCCTAAGGTGGGAAATATATATTTAGATTAGCAACTATATATTTTTTGTTCTTAGTCTGGTAAGTATTACCATTTCATATTATAATACGTGAAGTTTCAGTTATGTTTTGCAAAGATTAAAGAGTTACTGCTTTTAAAAAAAACAACTCTAGTAGCTAAATAAATGATTATTTAGCTACTTTAGCTTGAGTTGTTTTTTTGATGGTATCATTTGAGTTTTCACTTCGCAGTAAAGGTTATACAGTATCGTGCATCATTTTCATGTACACTGACTTTAGCTGACACAGATGATACTGATTCATCGAAATAAGTTATGAAAAGCTGCAGTTTGATGAAAGAGCAAACGGCATTGTTGACTGAGGACCCAGTCAGTGTGACTTTATCTTTAGCTACCCTTCCCTGACACAGTATATTGCCAATATCTTTACTTCTGCTGATTAACTAGCAGGTTAGCTAGCTCATGCTAATAGCATTTACATACCTGTTCTCGAGTCCATGATCAGGTTACTCTCATCGTATCCCATTTTCGTCGTGAATATTGCGTGTTAGAGACAGCAGGGCTTCGATACATCCCGCAACGACAGTGTACTTAACAGTCAACATGCCAACGCTATACAGTAATCAAGTCAAGTAATGGCAACAACACTAATAACTCATAAGTAGATGAAAGGCTAAGCAAGGCTTCCCCGTCGCCATGCTGGTTGCTACGAATGTCGTGACGTCATCGCGTTCACGCATGGTGAGGGACAATCCCCACCCCCTTACGCATTACGTATCAATAGGGACTTCCACAATAGAAACACACCTGCCACTTGAAACAGTGGGAAGAGAACTAAAATTAAAATAAATATGTAAGAAATTTAAAAATAAAAGAAATTAAAAAAATGATAATTTGCATTGCATTGTAGTTATATTGTTTTTTTTGTCATCCAAAAGATTAAATAATTTCACTTTAGCCCCAAATTGCAAATGCGGTTCCACTAGCAGTGTCATTATGTTTATAGGCTTACAGCATATGTATTAAAAAAACAACTGAAAGAAAAGAAAGATAAAATGGATAAAAATCCCTCATGAACGCTGTGTGATTTTTGGGTGTGGATGTGGTATTCTTGGAGCCGACAAAGAGTGTGATGCATTGTGGAACCGTTGTGAAGCCGTTAAACTGACAGGAAAAGCCAGTCTATATTGCCCTCAGTGGTCATAAAATGCTCTGGGGCACTTGTGCGTGACAATTAAAGGCAGGATTACACAGAAATACCTCCAGAGTTCCAGTGAATATTATTCAAATGTTTTTTTTCTTCCCTTTTTTCCAATTGTGGCAAATAACTATCATGCTTATGATGCTAGAATGTCCTTTGCACATAACTGAAAACATTGTGTTTGTGTATGCAGTTCTAGGGATCTTTTAACAAATGTTGGCAAATTTGTCACAATTTTTTTATAGTGACATGCATTGACTCTGATGTGCTTTTATCTTGAAAACCAGAACCACTGTAATGTGTCAATGTGAAAAACTGACCGAAGTGCAATAAAGAGAGAATCTGATTCAACTGAGTACATGTTGCTTGTGAGAACATTCTGTCAGCAGCATGCTGTTAGTTCTGTTGTTCTGCCATGTTCCTTGTATTGTTTGACAGACCTTTTAACCCTGCACGTCATTTACCAAGAAAAGACTGTGAATGACTTAATATTAGTACAACAGGCATCATATTTAACACAAATGAAGTTTTTAAATGGCATAATTACGTAAAAGTCATGCTTCTGATTTTTTGACCCCTTGATTATGAAATTAGTCTATGACATATTGTGTAAATAGTTATTAGTTATATTAAATTGATGTAAACCGATATTATGAATATATGTTCCACCCTGAAACTGAATGACATTAGCTCATACGTGTGAATGACTTCAGATGCTTGAGAAGCCAGTTTTTGTCACACACACACACGCACGCACATGCAGGGCTATATTTTCCAATTCTGATAAGTTAAGAAACATACACGTCTCAGTAATCTGGATTTTGGTGCAGTGTCTTAATTATTGCCATAATCGTTTTCACAGACGATTTGGTTTGACCTTTGACCGTGCCTCAGGAGGACTATGCCTGCAATGAAATAAAGTAACTAATGTTAGTCCAGTCTGTTCATGTGGATTTACTCATATTATTGTATGTTGTTGTATGTTTTGCAGTCACTGCAGCGTTTGCTGTGTGTTATTATACAGTACATCCCTTTAAACATATGGGAACTTTGACAGAAACAAAAGCAGATGATTTTAATCTGTTAGATATTTTTTTATTACAAATTAATATTTTTCCTCTAGGACCATGATTTCAAGATTTACTAAACTAATATAAAAAAAAGGCATTGCTAAATGGAGTAAAAAACACTAATCCGATAGCATATAGACCTTTAAATATTTTATAACCTGCCTGAAAACCTGCAACATCTGATGGAGGGGGTCTGACGACATGAAGGAGGTGACTAGGCTTAAGGTATGGAAGTTCATAAATAATGCACAGTTTCCCATACATGTGAATGATGTAATGGTTTAATCTGCCACTGATTTGGGGTGCCACGTCCCTGACTTCCCGCCCCGCACCATGTGCTCGGTCGCCAAACGATGAGAGGAGGATAATCCTGCTGTGGAGGAAAAGCAGAAGAGTGAGTATTTCTTTACTGGATAAGACAAATGAGTTAGTGTGTATAAGATGCGAAGCTCGATGCTAATTGAATTCAGCTCCTTACGGTAGAAAGCAGGTGGAGTAGCGCGCTTTGGGAATGAAAGGGAGGAGAGCATCCTTTCCCGTTGTTCCTGCTACCGGGCGTAAAGGCGTGCGTAAAGTTGCCCGTTTGGACACGCACCGGCTGCGTTACTGGACCGGACCACTAGTCACTGTGTGTTCGGCCGTGAGACGGGACGCGGTCTGGTGCTCCAGCCCGGAGAAAGGTCTCGCAAGTGTCTCAGTCAGTCAGGCGATCACCACGCGCCCTAACGAGGTGGAGAGAAAAAGGGAGGAGGGGGAGGAGGAGAGGGGGGGTTGGCAGACAATGCGGTTCCGCGATGCGTTTTTTTTTTACCTCCGCACATTTTACATTCACGTCCGCGAAAAGATGAGATGAAGACACGTCAGAGGAATTCCTCCTAATTTATCTTTTTTTTTCCCATAAAAAAAGATATAATAATAATAATACTACTACCTCCGCACTGTCCGTCTCCGTCTGCGAGACTGAAATACCGACATGAAATTTCCCATAGAAAACCCGAGGAAACAAGTGAACTGGGACCCTGAACAAGGTTGGTAAACACTGCTCTCTCGCTGTCTGCTAACTTTAGATATGTGCCATTCAATTATAACCTAAATCTATCAAAGGCTGATGAAATCCAGCTGAACAAGCTAATAATTTTAAACGAATTCGTTTCATTTAAATCTGCTCTCACTTTGATCTTGTTGTTATTATCTTGTGACAGTATCACAGGACAGAGCAGCTGGGATTATTTCTTTATTCTTTATTCTTCATGTGCTCAGCTGTGAGAAGCAGGAGCGGCACATTAGCGGTGTCAAGTTTGCAGATGCAGCCGGTGTGAGACCGGAAACGGTGTCATGTGCAGGTGTTTACTAAAAAAAAAGAATACACTTGTAGCAATACGGACTAATCAACACCCTCAGTTTCCAATGATAGGAACAGAGTAGTAGAGTGAAAGACAGATTACTCTTGGAAACTTCATCAGTATAGCTTTTATTTTGAATTTCTACCGGAAGTTGTAGGTCCTGTGTTATTTATTAAGGCTCAGCTGGTGAGTTAAACGCCTGCAACCTGCCCTGTGCCCCAGGGAAGGAAATGAACCAGAGTCAGACCAAAAATTGACTTCATGCATAATATTACCACATTAAGTGTTAATTTTGTTCATCAGTTAGTAACTAAGCTGCAAGCTGGATATTTGGTGTCCCACTTCAACTGTGCGGTAAATGACAGGCGCAAACATTCATCAGTATTATTGAAAGACTTGGTATTAGCTGTGTTTTTTCTGTCATTCTTTGTGGCTAAAGAACATCTCATTTTTTCTGCCTGTCTCTGGTTAAAATAGCCTTTGCTTGGAGAGAACATGTTGGAAGAAGAGAGTGCGTGAGAGAGAGAGACTCAAATATTATCAGATAAAAAGCACTGCTTTCCACTCAGGCCTTATTTAATTTGCAGAAATCAATAGGAAGCAGCTTCAGTGATTTGAAAAGGGATTTAAATGAATGCCACACAGCCCCAGAAATCTGAAACACAAAATTATGCTCATCACAGTTTTGCTTTTTATCTGAATGGTTTTTCGAATGCTGATTATACTTTTATAATCATATATTTTTTTTGTCTTATAATTGTGTTGTTTCAAATACGCACCGTAGCTGTCTCTGCCCTGCAGCGTAGGGCCGATTTGCTCAGTTTCCATCACAACATCACGAGAGGAGACGAAAAGCAATTATTGTCTTAGTAAGACTAGTTATGGATTTGTTCAGGATTGCCAGTTTATCTACCAGTAGCTGTTCTCCTGCATCTATAACAGGCGCTGCACCAAAAGCAGCACACAGAAATTAATGTGGGGTCATAGTCTTTCTGCTGCCTCACCCCTTCGTCTTAATTTTCAAATTCATCTCAAGTTCTAAAAATAACCGGCCACCACCCTTAAAGGGTGTATACCGTAAATTGAAAGTGTCAGTTTTGCACCTTCCTAAGATCATGACATCACTTTGCTGTTATTGATTCACTCATGATACAGGGATTAAACTAACAAGATTCATGGCTCCTGGACAAGAGAACGAGACACTTCCAGGATGTCCTTGACTCATCCTGGCAGTGTGTGTCTGTGTGTGTGTGAGTGTGTGTTTTCCTCAGCATATCCCCCATTACACTATCTCATTAAACAAAAAGACTGCCTCCCTTGAAGAATGTTTGTTTCATATACCTACCTTTGGGTGTTGCATCATAGTAGAGAAGAGGCACCGCCTGTGGTTCTGAGGAACATTAGCTCCTACAATCTGAGAAAGGTGGGGGCATGATGCGTGAAGGCCACAGCTCTAAATCGCATATAAAATGCCTTATATACATTAAAGGAATCTATATTTGGCCGTCTCGTAGGTGGTGTTTGCTTCATGGTTGACCTGGCCCAGCATATATGCAGTGATTATAAAATCCAATGACTGAAAGTAGCACTTACCCTTATACTGTATTTGAAAAATGTAATTGTGAATTAATCAAAGAGAGGTAATTGGATTTTACCTCTGCCTTAAAATACTGTCAAGGTTTAGCTGCAAGTGGTGTGTCTTTCAAACAACAAATAATTCAATCACTAATGTTTGTCTGCCCATTTTTCTATTTTATTAAATGACTGAAATTCCAGACATTCATTACATTAAATTAATGACATCGTTTCTGCAATAGCAATTAAGGCAATGGCGGTGGACACCTGAGGCTTCATTTTGCAGGAACAAAGGCTTTTAGGTCTGACAAGAAAAAACAAAAATCTCAGGCTGGAAAGATGTTGAGGTCACAGAGATGCTCAGTGGGCCCTGGCTTTGTCACAGCTGCAGGCCAGACAGCATTCATCTGCTGATAGCTTTCAAGTTTCAGCTTTGCAAAGAACTTTTATTAGCCCACTGTATGACTGGGAAATTACATTTTAATGCATCATCCCAGAGGTTATAAGATCCAAATAACTGTAATGAGATTATGTTTATATGTGCATTATATGTGCCCCTTGTTATTACTTTATTCAAAAATAAAGCCATTATAGGAGCAAGACAATACTCCAATTAAACGTATTTAGTATATTCTTTTACATTTTCTTTTTATTGCAATCGATCCCTTATGACCATTAACAGAAATAGCCAGACTGGAAATTATCCACATGATGTGTAAACTTGCTTAGCTTAAAAACTCCAAGCAGCATACTGGAAGATTTCAGTTTAGTTACCCAACCTATGACAGATTCATTGTCACTAGCCAATATTTCACTGCCTATATCTTAATCATTTCAGTTAACTAAAAGATTCCAATACAAAGGTCAACAAAACACATATACATATTATTTCCAATCTTCCCCTCTCTCTTTTCCCAGTGGCGGTCCAGACCAACTTGGTTCCCCCCAAAAAGCCCCAGCATGGCATGGTGAAGTCCAGCCTAGTCCAGGCCAGTGTCGTCACCATGCAGAATCCAATGGGCTATGACCCAAAGGCCAACGGTCACTGTACACTGCCACGCCTGTCCATCTCCTC
Source organism: Trinectes maculatus (assembly GCA_016785345.1). Taxonomy (NCBI): domain Eukaryota; kingdom Metazoa; phylum Chordata; class Actinopteri; order Pleuronectiformes; family Achiridae; genus Trinectes; species Trinectes maculatus. The sequence continues at coordinate 1,106 of JAFBJQ010005970.1, read as the reverse complement.
CCGCTCCGCCAGCATGGTGGCCAGCATGGACGCCGGCTGTGACGGCTCGGCCGCGGCGCTTCACTCAGTGATGAAGTGGAAGACGGTGCTGGCAGTGTTCATCGTGGTTGTTCTCTACCTGGTTTGTGGAGGTCTGGCCTTCAAGGCTCTGGAGACGCAGTTTGAGACACATCAGAAGACCAGCATCACCCTAGAGAAGGCTTCATTTCTGGCCAGACACCCCTGCGTAACGCCCGATGAGCTGGAGGCAATGATCAAGGTGAGTCCTTGAACGGGAGATGAGACTTTGGAGTTTTTTCACGTTCAGGTTTAACAGTTATTTCCTTGATTTCTCCTTGGAATACAGACACCCATTTACACAGTACACTGCATCTGCGATATCTATTCACCACCAACAGATTAGTTTGGAAGAGGATATGAAGATAAGTGAAAGCTGTCTGATAAATAATCATAAATAGTGTCATTCAATTTGGTTGGAAGATAAGAAGAAGAAAATCAGAGCACTGAGCTTTACAGTAGCAGTTGTACAGATGGTGATTGCTATCAGGGGTAATTGGAAGCTTTCAGGGTAATTAATTCTGGTTTCACTAGCTAATTACACGAACTTGTAAAGCTTGGAAGCTAGTTTTTTTTTTCATTTTAAACTGCCATACACAAATTAAAGCCTTGAATCTCAGCTTATAAATGAAGAAACTGTTTTTATACATTTTTGTCACATTAACTGTTCTGTAAGATCAAGAATGAACTGCATGCTTTTTCCCTCATACATTTTTATTCATGGCTTCAGGCATCATAGTTACAGTCTGTGTAAGTGCTTATGTCTATGACTCCAGGTCTATGACTCCAGGTTGCCTTTCAGTTCTTCTGGCCAAATATTATTATAAATCATGCAGTGTTACATTTTTTGTTTTCATCTTTTTCAATTAGAGTGGGTTGATTCATCGAATTACATTGATGTATATGTATTTTCATGCGGTTTTGGTTTCTTCATGTCATGTGGACGAGTCAATAAATAGATCATCCATGCTCCAAAGCAGCAGAATGTATACACCCCCCACTCGCTGCCTCCTGGTTGGCTGTCAGTTGATGAGTAAATGTCAAGAGCA
>JAFBJQ010005966.1:0-18279 GCA_016785345.1 Trinectes maculatus | reverse complement strand
AAGACTGCATTTAATACAGTGTTTCAGTGTCTGGTCAACGACATACTATGTGATATGTTAGGTCGTTTTGTTTTCGTTCATCTTGATATACTCATTTTCTCTTCCTCGTTAGAGGAACATTTACAACATGTCAGAATTGTTTTGAAAAGCTTACTCCACAACAGACTGTTTGTAAAAGCAGAAAAGTGTGAGTTTCACTTGTCATCAGTCAATTTCTTGGGGTTTGTGGTTTAGAGAGAACAGCTCAGGTCTGATCCTGCCAAGGTTAAGGCAGTGGTTGACTGGCCACCTCCAACAACAAAAAAGCAACTTGCTGCAACTTTCCCTAACTTAAACCTAACCCACCCACCCACCCACCCACCCACCCACCCATCCATCCATCCATCCATCCATCCATCCATCCATCCATCCATCCATCCATCCATCCATCCATCCATCCATCCATCCATCCATCCATCCATCCATCCATCCATCCATCCATCCATCCATCCATCCATCCATCCATCCATCCATCCATCCATCCATCCATCCATCCATCTCTACCTACAGCAGCTTTAACCCCCAATTACTCCCCAAGCGCTTTGCATGGCAGCCCACTGCTACACATGTGTGTGATGGGTTAAAAGCAAAGACCAAATTTCGTTGTACACTGTACTGTGACCATGACAAATTAATAAAGCTTTTCTTCAATTTATCACTTGTTGATGATGAACAAGTCAGTTTCGTTATTTCAAGCTCCATTAGACACCATTTAATGGAAAAATACAGACAGTTTAAAACTATGGGCTGAGTTATGCTAGGAATTAGTAAAGGTTACCGCACTGCACCTATAATAAAAGTGCATTGTGACCTACCTTAAAAAATTAAATCACCTCAATAGGTTTGACATTGGTGTGTGTGCCCTTTACAAGCTAGTTGTATTTCTTTTGGCTTTCATGCATACTGTAGGGTTGAGACAGATCCACAGACCTAGCAGACATAACATGTCTGAGTTTAACCTTCCTAAAGAACCATCTTGACTTCCTGTGATGAGACTTCGATAACTGGATTTGGCATGTAGGAGAGAAAACGTACAATGCTAATGGGTGCACCCATCTTGGCAGCAACTTCACATGCTTTTTTGCCGAATGCCGACCTCACAGCCACTCTGCTGATCTGCTGTAGACTGAGGGGAGCATCTGGTGAAGAGAAAAACAAAAGAGGTTATTTTTCACTGGTGCTATAACACCAGTTATAAGTATGAACGCACCCAAGACAAATGAGAATGCATTTAAGATCCATCACAAGTGGTCTGGGCATCTGCATTTACCCGAGCGAGGACACATTTGTCCAGGGCCACAACATTTGCTTAGAAAGAAAGGAAATCTGATCCCAAGTGAACACTGTTGACACACGTGGAGTAAACTGACCTGATAAGGTGATGCACTCATAGAACTCAAGGCAGACGTAACATGGAGATCCTTGCCTAGTGTAGTGGATCGGTCTGTTTTTGCGGTCATCAATGGCATAAACATCTCCCCCATATTCCAAAAGTAGATCAACCAAGTCGAGATTCTCTTTTTTGGCTGCACAATGAAGGGGAGTATTTCCAAAGAAGACTTCATTTACATTTGCCCCTTAGGGACAGAAAGACAGGATTGATGAGTGAAAAGTAGCTGTCTGCAGCATTTTGTCCATGAAGAAGAAGCTGATTGGACACAGATGAAACACATTAGGGAAGGCAGGTAATCACACTGGAGGGAAACACAGAAGGGTAGGAAGTGACGAGACCTGAAAGAGACAAGACAGTGGCTGTGTCCGAAATCGCTCACTCGTTCCCTACTCCCTACATAGGGAAATAAATGTAGTGCACTATATAGTGAGCGCAACAGAAAAATCTTTCGGACACTTTCGGACACTACTTTTGGCGCCGGTAATTATGTGATCGCTGTCACACAATTAAAACGTACCACATTATTGTCGTCTCACACAATACTTGTCCGTTTATTACTGTATTTTTATTAAATAAGAGGCTTTTGATTACTGTCCTGTACTTTTTATTTTCGTATTGTGTTATATTTTATAATATTTATGTAGTCTGTGGTCTGCAGCGGAGCCCTTGGTGTACTCTGGAAAACTGTATTAACAGGTAGGACAACTGATTTGTTCCAATTAATAGAGTAATCTGAAATTGATGAGAATTTATTTATGAGTGATATCATCTCAGGGAAGGAGGTTTGAGTGTTTTGTAGGAAAAGTAATACGTCATCGGCATAAAGACTTATGGTTTACATTTGCTGTTTGAATTCCTTTATTACTATTGTTTTGCCGGATTGCAGCTGCAAGTGGTTCTATGAATATTGCGAAAAGGGATGGAGAGAGTGGACAGCCTTGTCGGGTGCCCCTTTGCAGCCTGAAGTTTTGTGAGGTTTGGTCATTTGTTATGACACATGCGTTGGGTGTACTGTATAATATTTGTATCCAGGTTAGGAAGTGAATCCCAAAACCAAATTTCTTTAGGACTGCTAGGAGAAATTTCCAGTTTACCCTGTCGAAGGCTTTTTCTGTATCTAATGAGACAATTATGGCTTCTTTATTCTCTATATTACAATAATCTATTTAAGTAGTCTACGTGTATTGTTGGTAGATTGCCGGCCTTTAATAAACCCGGTTTGGTCAGGATATATTATGTGTGGTGTTATTTTTTCCGATCTTCTTGCCAGCGCCTTGCAGATGATTTTAAGATCTGCATTTATAAGTGATACTGGGCGATAGTTAGATGGAAGTACAGGGTCTTTCTCCGGTTTGAGAAGGAGATTAATGTTTGTCCTGTTCATGCTCGCTGGTAGTTGGGTGGTTTCCTTAAATTCAGTAACCATTTTATAGAATGATGGTCCCAGCATTGGCCAGAATTCTTTATAGAATTCCACTGGAAAGCCATCTGGTCCTGGGACTTTTTTGCTGGGCATGCACTTGAGTGCTTCTTGGAGCTCTGTTATTGTTATAGTGATTCAAGTGTTACGGTTTGTTCTTTATTTATTTTTGGTAAATCCACTGTATCTAGCAAGGTGTTGATGCTTGTGTCCGTTGCATTAATCTGTGACGAGTATAGTTGTTCATAGAACTCTCTAAAAGTGTTGTTGATTTCTTCTGGAATGTGAGTTCTTCCCAGAAGAATCTTTCAATGCAGTGATCGTTACTTTTTCTTTGTTTTGTTTCAGTTGGTTTGCTAAGTAAGTATTTACTAGATTTATTGCTATGTTCAAAGTTTTCCAAACGTAATCTTTGTGACTGAAATTGTATTTTAGTGTTGAGTAGGTCATTTAACTTTAATTTTAATTTTCTTAGTTCATTCAACAAGTGTTCTTCTTGGGTGGCAGCATGAGCTATCTCCAAGGCTTTAATTTTTAGCTCCAGTTCTGTTTCTAGTTCTTTTTCCTTTTTTTTCCTGTGTGATCCTGTGTGAGTAGGATATGATTTTACCTCGCATGACTGCTTTTGCTGTCTCCCAGAGAACACAAGCTGATACATCAGGCGTGTTATTTGTTTCATAGAATATGGTCCATTCTGTTTCAAAGAATTTAATAAAATCTACATCCTTAAGCAATGACGTATTAAATTTCCAATGCTTAAATGGTGGTGTGGCTTTTTTCATGGAAAGTGTGAGGGTGACAGGTGCATGGTTGCTAATGGTAATAGGGTGAATTTGTGTGCCGACGATATCCTTCATGGCTGAGTTGCTTGTTAAAAAGTAATCTAAGCGGGAGTAGGAGTGGTGGACTGATGAGAAGAAAGTGAATTCTTTAGGTGTGGGGTGATAGGAGCGCCAAGCCTCGCAGAGACCAAAATCGCTCATGTATTGTTTTATTATTTCGACTGACTGCCAGTTTCGGTGGTTATCTGCTCTGCTAAGTCTGTCCAACTCTGGATTGAGTGTCAAGTTGAAGTCCCCTCCCACAATTAGTGTGGTATCCGAGTGTGTTGCCAGTGCAGTGAAGAAGTGTAAGAGGGGTTGTCAACATTCGGTCCATATAAATTAGCGATGCAGATCTGTGTATTGTTTGTGGATATATTGAGTATTATAATCTGGATCTATGATGGTGTTGTTACATGTAAAGTTTATTTTTTTATTAATTAGAATAGCTACTCCTCTCTGTCTGGAATTATAGCTAGCTAGGTATGTATGTGGGAATTGTGGTGAGCTAAGTCTAAGCTGTCCTGTCTTGGGTAAGTGAGTCTCTTGTAATAAGACAATGTCTGCTTGTATATGGTTTAAGCAATCTCAGATTCTGAGTCTTTTTTCTTGTGAGCCCAAACCACGCACATTCCAAGTGACAAAGTTTAGTGTGTTCATACTAAGCCTAAATTAGTGGATGTAATATGTAGTTTTAGTGATCCGATAAGTGCGCATGTGAGTGTAGATGTGTATATGCATGCATGCATATATGTATGTGTATGTAAGTGTGTGAGTGAATACGATGGTGTACCCATTAGTGTTGGGAAATTTGAGCCTTTTTACAGACTCGGATCTTCGAATCTTGGACGGTATACACTGTTGGTGTATATAATACAGTGCGTTTACAGCACTGTATTATATACACCAACAGTGTACACATGTACAAGAACCGAAGACCACTTATTCATTATTTCATGAATGAATAATGATTGTCGGATGTCATGTGACAAATTAATGAGCGACCGATCTGTATGAACAAAACGCTGTGTGTACTGGTCACAACAAATGAACGACTCGAGTGAACGAAGCTCCGTATTTCCTGCTCCGACACAGTCAGCGCTGGCTGTCATGTGACAAATGAACGAATCTCAAAGACTCGTGTTTTGAGTCGTGAACGAATCAGTTCTGTTTCCTGTTCTTTTTGTGCTTGGACAGCCGCCGTGTGGCCGGGGAACTTACTGCATGAAAATGAACGAATCAGTCACCGTGATGACTCGTTCCTTCCGGGTCATGTGAAAGATTCGTTCATATGAACGAAACGTTCATGAATGACACATCACTAGTACCCATGTTAATTGTGTTATTATTAGGATAGTTACCTTTGTGTGTATTGAATGTGGCTGTATAAATTATATATCTGTACAGGGTTACATTTAAGCATAGTATTTTTAGTGGGTTACAGAAATCTGCAGCAACAACCAAGCCGACAATGACAAAAACAGCAACAACAAAAATGACAACAACAAAGGTACTGTGAGGGGAAAAAAGTACTGGGGTGGTGGAGGGTGACATGTTCATGCCAGGGAATATACGGCAACCTTCCTCGGTGCGGTTGTGTATGCATACTTCCGGATTCTATTTAATATTTAAATGCTTCCTGATCTCATTTTATATATTTACTGATATATGTACGCACACGCACACGCACATACACACACACACATATATATATACACACACACACACACACACACACACACACACACACACACACATATATATATATATATACCGTATTTTCCGGACTATAAGTCGCAGTTTTTTTCATAGTTTTGCTGGGGGTGCGATTTATACTCTGGAGCGACTTATGTGTGAAATTATTAACACATTAATATATCATTTCACATGTTATTTTCACACTAAATCGCAAGAGGGCGCTCTAGGCCTTTGTTGATAATTGAATTGATAAAAACATTGGCGACGTAGAAGAGGAAGCGCCGCATCTTCTACCTCCTGAGTTAGCGGAGTTGTTTGAAAGTGACACCGAGGATGACGATTTCATTGGATTTCGTGATTTGGAGTGACACGGATGGTTTGGTAAACTTGTTAGCATGTTATTTATGCTATAGTTATCTGAATAACTCTTAATATGTTATGTTAACAGCACGTTCTCAGTTCGTTGTTTATGTGTCATGTAACGTTAGCATACCGTACAATTGTTCAGCCTGTTGTTGCCTCTATTCTATTTTCATTTTAAATTGCCTTTCAAGATGACATGTCTGTTCTTGGTGTTGGATTTTATCAAATAAATTTCCCCCCAAAATGCAACTTATACTCCAGTGCGACTTATATATGTCTTTTCCTTCTTTATTATGCATTTTATGGCTGCTGCGACTTGTACTCCGGAGCGATTTATAATCCAGAAAATACGGTACATACACATACATACATACACATACATACATATATGTATATAAATATATATACATACACATACACATACACACACACACACACACACGTGTGGGTGTGTGCTCCACCCACACACACATACACATACATACATTTACACACACACGTACATATATATATATACATACATATGCACATATAAACACATACACACATACGTTCACACACACACACACCCCCGTACACATATAAACATATACAGGTCTGTACATACACATACATGCATACATATTCCCTGATTTGATTTCAAGACAGTAGATTTATTTAATTGTTTGTGTTTACTGTTCTTGCGATTACCTGACAGGATGGAGTAGTGGTGATGATGATGAAGATGGTGGTGGTAAAACCATGCCTAATAAAGCCAGGGGGTAATTTTCGGGTCTCTGAAGAGTTGTCCGTTTACATAAAGTTTATCCACGGAGATGACAGCTCTGGCTTGGTCGTCGATGAACTTCTTCCTTAACGGGAATAAGCGTCTGCAACGGTCCAGGATCTCTTTTGGGAACTGATCGTTGACGCTGAAGTCCGTTCCACGCAGTTCTCGTCCTCAGCTTTTAACCAGTTCCTTCTGCTTGAAGTGTTCGAATTTGGCGACGATCGGCCGGGGTCACTGGCGATCTGGTCTCCTCTCTCCGATGCGATGAACCCGGTGGAAGGTGATCGTCTCCATGGCTTCTTTTGGGAGCTTCATTTGTTGCTGGAGGAAGAGTTTGATGGTGGTCTCTGGGTCCTCCTCCTCGCGTTCAGGAAGCCCGGCAAAAACGAGGTTATTCCGCATAAGGCGGGCCTGGATATCAAGCAAGGACTCTTTTATTTGTTTATTTTCCTGAATGAGTCTTGCCATGTCCTCGGAAAGATGTTTCACTGAGTCTTTCAGGATTTTATTTTCTTCCGTTAGCGTGGCCACCTGGTTTTGGCTGAACTCCAGAGATTCTCGCAGGGCTTGGAACTCTTTGTGGAGAATCTCCACCAGAGCTAGCCTGGCATCAAAGCTGGACAAGCGTTCATTAATGGAGTCAAGAATAGCCACAAATTCTTTCTGTGGTGAGGCAGCGGCAGTTGGGGATTCGGCTTCGCGACTACGTTTGCTGGCTGGTGTAGTCTTCCCCATGATGACGCGCTGGTAGCACTCCTATACGTACTCCTGAAGTGACTTGATCGTCTCTTCCAGGTTGGACGGTGTGTTAGGCAGTCCTAGTAGAGGTACTAAATCTGTTTAAAGTTTTCTTTTCTTTTGTAATAACCTGATTCATATCAGTTATTTGTTCCTTTAAATTGTATTTGGGAGATGAAAAAAAAGTTTATCAGGTGGATAATTTGAATTGAGTTATAATTCACCAAAAGTTCATATACTGACATTTGACATCTTATTGGTATATTGTTTAAGATATGGATTCGGTAAATTTGATATAATGTTTATTGTTTTTATTAAGACGGGTTAATATTTTTCCAGTGTAAAGAAAGTATAATTATTTACTTTTTCTGCTCCCAGGGTCTGAGGATCTGCTGTCCAAGGTGGTGTGCTTCCCGAGGCTCCGTGGTGGTGTGCTTCCTGCTACAGGCGGAGACGGGACTCGGTGGTCAAACAGGGGGGTGGTTTCCCACACGGAGGTACCGTCACAGCCGATCCAGTTTGTCATGAGCTCCAACGTTAAGCGCGCCAACAAATATTAATTGCAAGCTTGCATAAACCAAACTCAACTAAACAAAAGTGCACTCAGGTCAATATAAACAAGCCGGCATAGTATTTGGGTTTTAGTTTTTTCCTTTTTGTATATGTTCTTTGATAATAAAAAATTAATCTGATATTTGGTGTTGTGTCATTTCGTCAGTATGTGTGTGATGGTCTGAACAGATTCTTATTTCCATGTTGTGTATTGGGTTCATAAAACCAAAGTTATCCCTGGCCTCTCATTGGTCAATAGAGAGTGTGAATCATAGGTTACCCTAGACAGTATTTATTTCGAGATGTATCTTCCACCATTTTGAGAATTAGTCTGAGTATTGGAGGTGCAGATAGTGCTCCACCCATCACGAGCCGGTGGTGGAAGGGTTACACTTTTTTCTGGTGTTTGTTGTTAAAGTTTGTGTTGTGCTTGCGTTTAGATAGAGGACGCTATATTGGATTCCGGACCGATCTCGCGTGAACTCGCAGCATCGCCCCGCAAATGTGAGGTCCACATTAGGAAGGCTGGGCGCAGAGGAGACCACTGGGCTCTCTCTGAGGGGAGGAGGAGAGAAGCAGGGCAAGAGCGGCGAGGAAGAGAGGGAGATGCCGAGTGTCACCGATTCCGAGTACCGGTGCCTTTCAATAATGGAATGAGTGCGAGCTGTCCGATGCTACTGCGATGCTACGTAATAAGATTAAATATCGCTCTTGATGTCCACATATCCGTGGTCAATACAGCACTGTTAGCAGCATCTTTTTTTGAACTTTTGACCATGAAAAATGTTCTACGAATTCCTTTAGAGGGGTCAAGTGTCTTCATTTAACTCTTAAACCCTTCCCGTTCAACCACAGAGAGGGGTTGTAGGTCCTTCAGGATCATCTCAGCAATGCTTTGTAAATTATCTGAAATATCAAACTGATTCAAATAATTAAGTCTGTGCCTGTAATCTACATCTAGCCTTAATAAGAATATTATTTTCCTTTAACAGTTAACACAAAAGGGTTATTTAATTCAGCCACACTCATATTTCAGGTGTGAGGTATATGTCTTTATATAAGTGGATATATCAAAACACTTTGGTAATGTAGATAACCAACTACATTACCAAAGTAATCTCCCCAACACTGCACATGACATATCCGGAGAAAGAGCAGGATGTCATCGTTAGATTACAGCAGGATTTAATTGCTCATGAGAGACCTAAAATATGTGTATACAGATGTGATGTCCACGGCAGACGACAACAGTCAATGGGCATGTCACATTTGCTGTGTGAAACTAAAACCTATGTGTCAGTGTGTCAGGTTGCACACCATGCACTTCAGGGTCCACTAACGAGCAGTAGCTAACAGTAAGCTCATTAGTGGATTACTGCTGGTGACTAAATTAACCATTTACCAGATGGAGGCAAGGAGTACCTGGGCTCAGGGATGTCCATCACTTGTTAGCTTTGCTTCTTATTCCTGGAACATGTGGATTGAAATGATTATATGAACATGTAAATCATGATGCGGCAAAACAATACAGACCAAAGTACTACTTTACTACAGAAACTAGAATTGGTGGGTTCCTGAATCACTCGAGTTAATGATTCGAATATTCATACTGAACCAGGAATTTCCAATGAGTCCGCTGGCTCAAGTCAGTGAATGATTCAGCTGAGTCCACAGTGTTTCCAATGCATCTGCTAATTTAGCTGTGTACTTAGTAGCACTGTAATTAGCAGCAGCCAGCTAAAGGACTCACAGGAACGGGTTCATAGAGACCTCAGACTCATGATTCCTGATTCAGTACGAAGATCCGGATCATTAAACCCGGATGATTCAGGAACTGACTAGCGACACTGGAACAATATGCGGCATGAGTGACTCAGATTAACCCAAGTCCATAAAATGAACTGGATTTACCACCACTATGACATTGTGGTGCAATCATACCTACACATTTGTTCCGCTCTTTGTTTTCCTCCTTTTGCATCTTTTTCTTACAACAAAATGTGGACTTTATGCTGAAACATCAAGCTGGATACTTGAAATTAGAGATGTCCTATATTATTGGCCTACCAATACTATCGGCCAATATTGGCATTCAAATTTAATATTGGAAATTATCCGTATCGGTTTTTACATTTTTAGTGAGACAACGTTTACACAACATGGACATATTATACATTAAACTCAACTTCAGCTATTTATTCTCTCACTCTAAATGTCAAAATATAAAAGATGTGATGTGTAGTTTTTACGATACTTTTATTTAGTTTACTTTTGTTTACCTGAAATGATTTTGTTTTTTTGGGAGGTGATGCCACATTGGTTGATATCAGTAGGGGGAGTGGAGTAACATGAGCCATATATTTAGGTTGTATCCATTGTATCTAGGTAACTGTGCATATAGTTTGTCATGTGACCATAAATTCATGACGCACCCATCATTTCCATCTTCCTGTGATGCAGAGAGGCATGATGTGAGACACAAAGGTAAAACCTCATGATCTAATCATGAAAACAGAACATGTGACTAGGAGAAACCAAGAACAAAGAAAGCAGGCCCAGCACCCCCGAAATCCAGTTTGAACCCCCCCATGATTTACAGTAGGATGGGGACCATGAGCCCAGGAGCAAAACCCCGAATGGCCATTGGCCAAAGGCCAGCAGTCCCGCCAGCGGTGATGATGACATCACTCAGGTGATAAAAGCGCCCTGCATCCGACATTCCTTGCTTATTCCCCGGGACCAGTTGCAGCAGAGAGCCACACAAGGCTTTCTCCAGACTTGGCCGCCAGTCTGCAACTTGCCGTAGGAGCACACAGACTGTTCGTCTTCTCTCCTGTCTGATTCTTCACCGACGCGATCGCCTGATCAGCTGATCGCCTCCAAGCCACGAGGACGAACGGAGCGGCTCTTCAAAACCAATGAAGGAGCACCGTCCCTCATCCGTGAGCATCCTCGCTGCCCCGAGGAGCATCACGTCACCGCGGCAACCGATCAACAACGGACCGCCGGAAAACTCCGCCTGACGCACCGCAATCCCCTCAGTGGGAATTTCAAACCTCCGACGGATCGGAGCAACATCAAGTAAGAGGCTTATGTCTGGGCAGAGAATAGTTTGAAGCGTAGATGGTTAAAGTGTTTTGCCTCACAACTGTGATGTATGTATTGGGATTTACACCATAATATTGTGGTATTACGCGATTGTAAATTCTTACTGAAACAGTGATAAAAGGTGCTCTTGTGTCTCTTTTCTTTCCTTTACTCTCTCCTTTCCTTATTCTGGTTTGTTTTTGGTTATTGCATTTAGTTATCCCAATCACACTCCTCCAGCATAAGCGCTGCAGAGCGTGATTGGATAACCAGGGTTCAGGTAGAGAGAGATCGCCGCCATCACACGTGACCCATAGGAACCACGTGATCTCTCTCTACCTTTGTGCACACCACACTGCTCCACCGCCATCTTAGTCAGGGCGTTTACGTCACCACGTAACGTCGCCCCTCTCTTAGAGTCAGCGAGTACGTCAACACGTTACTCCGCCTCCCACTTGGCTCGGGTGTAGCCGTCACCGTGACACCCAGCGCCATTTTGGGTCTCTCTTTTTACATCACCCACGTGGCCTTAGCGCCACCCTCTCTCTCTCTCTCTCTCACACACACACACACACACACACACATATATATAGTGCACTATATAGTGACCACGCCATTTTGTAGTGGTGTCCGAAACCTTAGGGATCATAGCATGTCCACTATATAGTGCACTCAATGTATCCCACAATTCACCGCGAAATGTAGTGTACATCCGATGGTCACTAACCGGACCAAGATATCCCATCATGCATTACCAGAAATTCTCTGGGCTGCGCGGAAGTGAAAATAGCGGACGGATGGGAGGGAAATATACATAAATATTATAAAATATAACAAAATACGAAAATAAAAAGTACAGGAAAGTAATCAAAAACCTCTAATTTAATGAAAATGCAGTGGTAAACAAACAAGTATTTTGTGAGACGACAATAATGTGGTACGTTTTAATTGTGCGACAGCGATGACGTTGATTACCGGCGCCGAGAGTAGTGTCCGAAAGTTTCCGAAAGATTTTTCTGTTGAGCTCACTATATAGTGCACTACATTTATTTCCCCTATGTAGAGAGTAGGGAGTAGGGGTTAGGGGGCGATTTCGGACACAGCCTAAGACTATGGGGTAAATTGAGCCAATAGTTTAACAGGCACAATCTGAAGCAGGAACCTGCAGCTGCAGGTCATGCTCATTAAAGAGCAAGGAAAGCTGAAGAGGAAACAAACGCAGACTAAACTCGCAGTGGAAAGCAGCTCTGAGGAGAGTGATGTTGTCATCCTATTTGATGACACTTGTGAGCACGAGAGCTCCAGTGATGAAAGAAGTGAACCAGATGTCCCAGATCTTGTACTTGGTGACTTTGTCGTTGTAAAACGTTTCAGCCAAAAGCACAAACCACCATTACATTGGCTTGGTTGACAGACTTGCAAGCAATGAAGTGAGTACTAGAGTTCTGAGAAGAATCCAAGGGATCACTAGCAGTAAGAAACCATCCTTTGCATCCCATGGAGTGATGTGCTGGAGAAGGTATGTTTTCATTCGATTACTGTGTCATTTTTCCTCACCTCTAGGACAACATGAGTAAAAAGTGGCTCATCTTACCCCAATCTCTAATATCGGAAATTAATAGTTGAACAATATTGACATATCGGATATCAGTAAAAAAGCCAACATCCCTACTTGAAATGATACAGTCCTGTTAACAATAATTTGAATCACACATAATAAAACATCCTCCCTTTTTCAGGTGTACCACACTTACTGCAATTACACTGTGATGACTGGATGTGGCATGTAGGAGAGAAAACAAAGCATCTGGTCAAGCCCATCTGGGCAGCAACTTCACATGCTTTTGTGCCGAATGCTGACCTCACAGCCACTCTGCTGATATGCTGTAGACTGAGGGGAGCATCTGGGGAAGAGAAAAACATGTTTTCACTTGTGCTCTTAGGACCCATTCTCACCCTTTATATATACAGACCCTTTCCAAAAAATTAGAATATCATGGAAAAGTTGTTTAATTTCCATAATTCCATTCAAAAAGTTAAACTTCCATAGATTATAGATTCAGGGCCCACAATTTAAACGATTTGAAGTGTTTATTTGTTTATTTTTACATAATTTGGGTTTCCAGCTCATAAAACCCCCGAAAACAGGAATTCAAAAAATTAGAATACTGTTAAGAAATCAGCCCAAATTTTGCAGGGCATAAATGTTTTAAACTGAGTGTCGCACACTAATCATCCACTAAACTCAAAGCACCTGCACAGGTTTCCCCAGGTGTCATTTGATTGCTTCAGTTTGGTTCAATTGTCTCAGTTCGGTTCAATTGGGGAAGACTAAAGACTTAACAACTGGCCAGAAGACCATCATTGATACTCTCCATAGGATGGGTAAGCCACAAAATTTCATAGCTAAGAAGGCTGGCTGTTCACAGAGTGCTGTGTCCAAGCATATCAACGGAAAGTCTAGTGGAAGGGCAAAATGTGGCAGGAGAAGATGCACTAGCAAAAGAGATGATCGTGCGCTTCAGTGGATTATCAAATGGAGAAGATTCAAGAATCTGGCAGAGATCCAGAAAGAGTGGAATGAGGTGGGAGTTACAGCTTCAAAAACCACCACATTCAGACGCATCCGGGAGATGGGCTACAAATGTCGGGTTCCTTGGGTCAAGCCACTTCTGCACCCGAGCCAACGTAGGAAGCGTCTCAACTGGGCCAAGGAGAAGAAGGACTGGACTGTTGGCCAGTGGTCCAAGATCCTCTTTTCTGATGAAAGTAAAGTGTGCCTTTCATTCGGGAATCAAGGTCCAAGGGATTGGAGGAAGATGGGTGAGGAACAGAACCCAAGCTGCTTGAGGTCCAGTGTGAAATAGCCACAGTCAGTCATGATTTGGGGTGCAATGTCCAGTGCAGGTGTTGGTAAACTCTGCTTTCTTAAATCCAAGGTCACTGCAACAGTCTACCAGAATGTTTTAGAGGACTTCATGATTCCTTCTGCTGAGAATCTGTATGGAGATGCAGATTTCATCTTCCAGCAGGACCTGGCCCCTGCCCATACTGCCAAAAGCACCAAAACCTGGTTTGATGCCCATGCCATCACAGTGCTTGACTGGCCAGCCAACTCGCCAGACCTAAACCCCATTGAAAATCTATGGGGTATTCTCAAGAAGAAAGTGGGGGGCACCAGACCCAACAACAAGGAAGAGCTGACAGCAAGCATCAAAGTAATCTGGGCTTCCATAACTCCCAGGCAATGCCACATCGCATTGAGGCAGTGATTAATGCAAAGGGATTCCCAACCAAGTACTGAAGATATCGTTTTGAAAGTACGATATTTTCATTGATTTGATGTCATCCTAATTTCTTACTTTTTTTCTGCAAAAACTGAGAAGTAAATGGTGATTTCTTTACAGTATTCTAATTTTTTGAATTCCTGTTTTTGTGGGGGGGTTTTTGAGCTGGAAACCCAAATTATGTAAAAATAAACAAATAAACACTTCAAATCGTTTAAATTGTGGGCCCTGAATCTATAATCTATGAAAGTTTAACTTTTTGAATGGAATTATGGAAATTAAACAACTTTTCCATGATATTCTAATTTTTTGGAAAGGGTCTGTATATCCGTCTTGAGTGATCTGTTCATAAAAAGACATCCCAAAGTCAGAGTATGAACGCACCCAAGACAAAATTAGAATGCATTTCAGTTCCAATCACCCAGACTGGGATGTATCTGGATATCTTAATTTACACCACAAAATTAATGGACACTCAAAAAGACAACTTGGACTGAAAGGGACAAGGGGGTGGTGTTGCTTTAGCAAAAAGCACCACCTTCTGCACGGGCATGTTCATTTATTTGATTGAGGGTCCAGGGCCACAATATTTGCATAGAAAGGAAATCAAGTGAACACTGTTGACATACGTGGAGTACATGGACCTGATAAGGGCATTCCGCTGTTCAATCAACAGATTTTGATACCAGGTCTGAACAGTAGATGGCCTATGATGACACATAGTAACAGATGCAATCTTTGTATATACAAACTTACTGTCATAGAACTCAAGGTGGACGTAACATGGACATCCCTGGCTGTTGTAGTGGATGGGTTTGCTGCTGAGGTAATCCCTGGCGTACACTTTCCCCCCAGATTTCACAAGTAGCTCAACGAAGTCGATATTCTTTTTTTTGTCTGCAGGACGAAGGGCAGTCTCTTTTCCCAAGACAGCATTAACATTTGCCCCTTAGGGACAGAAAGACAGGATTACAACACAATTGTATAACTCTAGTGTTAACTCTTAGTAGTAGCTGTTAAAACTACGTCCTGGTCGTGGGTTATATCAAAGTTACACAGGAAGAAAGGGACTAGTTGTTTACTACAATGTTGTTACATTTCTCTGTAGTTATTCATGTATTTTGGACTCACCTGCATCGAGGAGAACTTTGACACAGTCATAATGTTGCCTGTCACGAGCTACACAAAGAGGTGTCCCATAGTGGTCGTTATGGGCCTCTATGAAAGCTCCATGATCAATCAGGAGCTGAACACAATCTGGATTACCTGTTGTTACAGACAGGCAAAATTATCATTTGTATTCTCAACCAAATAAAAAACCTTTGCAGGGCATTGGTTTACATGTATATCGGGGAAAGAAAACATGTCTGACATCGTATTTAACAGGACGCACCTCCCATGCATGCCTCGTGAAGGGGTGTAAAGCTTGACCTCAGATTAACTGTTGCTCCATGCTCCAGCAATAGCTTGACACATTCACGGCTGCCAACTGCACAGGCATCACACAGTGGAGTTCTGTCCTCGAATGAACAACTGTCCACCTGCCATATACAGTGACATAACAATAAACGTAAGTAGTATATATGTTCACCCTTGCATCATTGACTCCGACACCTTCATTTCACACCTTCGATAATGGTTTTATTGTTTTATGACCCCTTTGTTTTATGACCCCCGTGACACGGTCCTGACCCACTGACCTTTTGATTTATCACCCGTGACGCGTGCCACCGTGACCTGCGGTTGACCCGCAAATGACCGGCAAATGACCCGTGACCGCGGGGAGAAATCCGCGCATGCGTACGACAAGACGCTAGCTTTAGCTGTTAGCTTATTAGCTAATTACCGATCCGCCGTCAACAGTAGCGCTCTACAATCCATCCGATTGCGAAAACTACAGACAAAACAGTTTCCATGTGTCTCTGTTATGTGCTTATGTATCACTTCCATCATCTGCAAACAACATTAAAAAAGCGCTGGAGTTAATACTTTCGCCCCACGTTCTTCTTCTTTCCCTCAGCTACACTGCTGCTCTTGTGACAACATAACAGCGCCCGTCCGCAACAGACACTACCACCCAGTGGCAAGGAAGACGCATATTCTACAACAATTCTTCTGCGCATGCATGTACATTAATCGACTCTTTTTCAAAAGACTATTTGTTTATACCACAGTTATTTCTTTCCACAATAACTTTAAAATAAGATTAAAGTGTAACTAACTAAATTAAATAGAAACGTTAAAAATAATTAAAAATTTAGTTAACAAAGTTTGAAATCCACTAGGTCATGTCAGGGCATGTTTTATCACGTTAAACACTGCAGCTGTTTGCGGTAATAATATAGGTGTTAAGAGGATGTTCCAAACGTGTTTTTAGACAGTGGGATGGTTCTCTAGGATCGTTTTATTTAAGGACGTGCTGCAGAGACTCCACAACACTCCAGAGCAGTAACAAGCCACTCAAAGAGCATCATGTGGTCATGAGCATTTACTTTCTTAATGAAGTATTTATTTTCTATACTGTAACACACATTTCGGGATGTATAAATAGCTTTCTCTGTTAAAAAGTATCATTGTACTTTTACAGGCACGTCTTCAGGCAACATAGGAAAACCGACCCCTTTAGTCTTATACCTACCACAAGCAGCCTCACCAAAATGTACGAGTTCTAAAGATGAGAGTCTGAGCAGACATAGTGCAGCAACAGTTGTTGCAGAGAGCAGTGAAGATTGTATGGAAGCATATTCTGATTTAAAAGAAAACGAGGCTGCAACAAATGTGAACGTGGTGGATGCCGAAAAAGAGTACTTGAAGGTGCTTTCTGAAAAGAATGACATGTTGCTGTCTCCTAAACTACCAAAGAAGGCCATCGATCTTTTGAAAGCGATCACGTGTGCGTGTCTAAGCAGAATTCTTTATCGCAGACTTAAAAAAGCCTGTTTCGGATGCCTTACCAACCATCCAAGCCAGAGGAATCACATGTGTCTGTATGGACTCCCTTCATATTACTATGAAGGATATTTTGATGACATCCGTGATGTGTTACTGACAAAACCTTTCTTTAAAATATTGATCATCGTTCTAGAGCACAAGCTGAGCATCAAAGCATCATCTGAAAAAATCATCGGCATTGCAGAGACAGTTGTTACTGACTTGCTACCTGGCGATCACATACAGGAGGACATAACAGAAATACTTGGGAAACATATCAACCAAACCAACGAATCTATCATTGAAAAAGCTGTCGATCTCTGGGAGCAAACGCTACAGGAATGATGACCTGTATTTTTTATACCGTTTGTAAGGCTCTTGTATCTCTTTTCAAGCCTAGAAAATATGTAACAGATTTGTTTCACTAATGTGTTGTGTAATTGAAAACTCTAGCAGGTCTACTAATGACAGCCACAATAGTTTGCAAGGCTACGATGTTTTCAACAATCATCTGTGCTGGATAAAAACTAAATATGAGAGAACTGGGTAGAACTACTATCGTTGTTTTCAGAATCTGATGTCTGTTTGAAATGTAGCGTAAAAGATATATTATCCCGATTCCCCCAGACCTGATCTTTTGATGTAGGACAAGTTATGTGTTTATGTGCATTTATCACCGATGTGTCTTAAAGCTGAAAAAAACAAATGTAGACTATCGTATGATTGTAGATTTAGTCATGTGTCACATGACCCACACAAATCTGGATGCTTGTGTTAAATATCTCGACATTATTGATACTGGTGTTACTATAATGGTGTATTAATAAATACGGAATGAAATGTACATGTACATGTTCATTGTTATTAATTCTAAGCCATGGATAGCACGTAAAAAAAAAGTCTATTATGACCCTGCAGCTTTTGGAGGTGTTCATAAATTATATGACTTGGTGAAGAAAAAAGCAACAGAGAATCCTTCTCTACAAGATGTTCAAAAATGGTTATGTAAACAAGATGCCTATCCGCTCAATGCACCAGCCTTCGAACATTTTCAAAGGAATAGGGTTTTAGTGAGCGGTATAGATAAACAGTTTCAGGCAGATCTGGTGGACATGTCCGAGTATGCTGAGGATGACTGTGTCCGTTATTTGCTCACGTGCATCGATGTAATCTCCAAACAT
>JAFBJQ010005937.1:0-27904 GCA_016785345.1 Trinectes maculatus | reverse complement strand
AAGGATAACCTCCCTACCACCAAAGACTCTGATTCCCCTCCAGCAGGCAAGAAATGTGCGCAGAAATGACATGGGCCGGCGCTGGAAATACCGGCAAAGACTTTTATCCAGCTTTTGGAACAGCTGGAAGAAGGATTACCTGATGGACCTGAGATCAGCTCATGAGTCTAAGACTCTTGTACCCACTTTGCTGAAGGTGGGAGATGTTGTACTGATTGGAGAGGACAACCTGCCCAGACAGACATGGAAAATGGGTAGAATAACTGAGTTGTTTCCAGGCAGAGATGGACTTGTTCGTTCCTGTAACGTTCGTACATCTGCAGGCAGTGTGTTAGGAAGACCTGTTCAATTGATATACCCATTAGAGATTGTTTAAATGATGGACTGTTGATGAACATTGTTCATCGGCCGGGAGTGTTAAGAATTGTTAAGTTAGATAAATATATAAGTTAAATTCATAGTCATAAAAGAGGCAAATAATTGGTTAAAAGGGCTATTTACAAGATATTTACAAGATATGAAACAGGAAATGATTATTAATGTTTATTCAGATTTCATTTATTTGAAAGGTGGACTTGACTTCCTGTAATGCTTTTATTTTGTTAGGACAGACGGTATGTAGACAGGTAACGTGCCGATATTAACAGTTTGTTTACCTCGCTCAATGAATGAGTTCACAATCCTATTGTGTATTACCTCCATGTTAGAAGCAGCTAATCTTCAATAAACGAAGAGTTTGAAAGTTACACGCCCTCCTCTATCATTGAGAAGCTCCAATTTCACAACACCGGCGATCCAAGCTCGAAAAGGGAAAAGATGAACAGTCTATGCGCTCGGCTGGCGGGTTTGGAGACTGTGACCCAGGCTTAAAAGGGTGAAAAGGGAGAAAATACAAAAAGGCAAACGACTGCAGGCACTTCCTTTCGTCGGTCAGGCAGGGAGAAAGCTGGTGTAGCTTTCAGCTGGAACTGAGGTACACGAGAAGCCTGGAATTCAGGGTGCAGGACTCTTTTATTACCTGCGTGATGTCATCAGCACCCCTGGTGGGACCGGTGGCCTTTGGCCAATGGTCATTCTGGATTTTGTCCCCAGGACCCTGGTTGCCGCCCTACTGTAAATCAGGGGTGAGGTCCTGGTTTGGCTTTATCATCCGAAAATCCGGTTAAAACTGGATTTTGGTGTGCTGGGCCTGCTTTCTTTGTTCTTTGTTCTTTGTCTCTCCTTAGTCACATGTTCTGTTTTCATGATTAGAACATGAAGTTTTACCTTATGATCAGTTTTCATGCTTGGATCATGGTCTTTTGTTTAGGTCACAGTTTTTGTCCCCTATGTCTCACATGATTGTGTCTCACGTGATGTTTTGATCCCAACAACAGTAAATTTTTTGAAAAAAGGGCGATTAATGTACACGCATGCGCAGAAGAGTTGTTGTGGAATATACGTCTTCATTGCCACTGGGTGGCAGTGCCTGTTACGGACGGGCGCTGTTACTTTGTTACAAGAGAAGAAGAGTCGCTGAGGGAAAGAGGAATGTGGTGCAAAAGTATTAACTCCAGTGCTTTTTTATGTTGTTTGCAGCTGAGGGAAGTGATACATAAACACATAACAGAGACACACGAAAACTGTTTTGTCTGTAGTTTCGCGATCGGATGGATTGTAGAGCGCTACTATTGACGGTCGATCTGTAATTAGCTAATAAGCTAACAGCTAAGGCTAGGTTAATGAGATGCAAGGGTGAACATATATACTGTGATGACGTTCCTTCACACATTTTGGGTTAAGGAGTCTGTCACTGAAGGAGCTCCGCAGTGCTGTCACAGTGTCCTGCAAGGGTGAGAGTCGTTCCTCTTCTCGGACAACAGCTTAGCTGTTAGCCTCCTCTCTCCTACCACCTGCGCTGTGTCCAGGGGGCATCCCAGTACAGAGCTGGCTGTCAGGCTTAAGTCAGGACTCAGATGCAGAGCTTTGGTTTAGTACAGCAGGCTTTTATTAAATAAAGACAGCAGGAATAGCTCAAAGCAGAGCTAACAAAAAATAACAAAGCTACAAAAAACTCCTTACAGGAATCTTTCCTGTAAAAGAGTTCACAGTTCTAAAGATAAATCTCTCCGAAGAGAGTTAACCAAAAAGTGCTCCAAAATGGAGATACAAATCCTAATTGCAAAATCACTAAAACAGAAAATCACTCCTATAACAGATGTCAAAACAAAACCTTAACTCTACAACTATAATTAAGAATCTCTCCAAAAGGGAGGACAAACAAGACAGCTATCCTATCAACTAAACTAAGAGCTACTAACCTGAGCTGTGAAAGTTACAAGAGAAAAATCATTCTATACCAGGCAAGAAACAATGCTCACGATTCAAAGGCAATTCTATGGCTGTGGACAAGGCAGGGCTGGAGTGACGCACAGAAACAAACACACTGGCACAGGACAAGGGAAACACAGACTACTTGAACACATGGAGGTAAAGGGAAACAGGTGGAAAAAATTGGTAATCAGGGAAGACAATCAGACTGGTAACACATGGGGAAGGGCAAGTGACTGGAAACAAGAGGAGTGATAGTTTTCAAAATAAAACAGGAAATGACAAGACAAAAAACATGGAGACAGGACAAGAACCCAATTTGACCTCACTGCGGTGTGACACTGGCCTTCTTGATTAGTCTGTCCGGTCTCTTCCTGTCAGTTGCTGAGATGCTGGTCCCCCAGCAGACCACTCCATAAAATATGGTGTCATAAAAGGTCCTCACGAGCACCCCCTGCACGCCAAAAGACCTTAGGTCAGGTAAAGTCTGCTTTGGCCTTTTCTATAAAGTTCAGCAGTGTTGTGAGTCCAATTTATTGTCCAGATGAACTGACAGGTACTTATAAGATGTGGCCATCTCAATGTCCTTTCCCTGGATGCTCACCGGT
Organism: Trinectes maculatus; assembly: GCA_016785345.1. NCBI lineage: Eukaryota > Metazoa > Chordata > Actinopteri > Pleuronectiformes > Achiridae > Trinectes > Trinectes maculatus. The sequence goes on along the minus strand of JAFBJQ010005937.1, from coordinate 24,986 downwards.
GTTGGGGGGCAGTATGTCCACCTACAAAAATCCACCACCGGTTTTTCCCGCGTTGATCTGGAGGTGGTTCCGCTTGCACCATCGCAGTGTGTCAGCTCCCTGTACTGAGGCCGACAATTGCAGAGTCATCAGAGAACTTCTGCAGGGGTAGGTGAAATCTGCAGTGTAGAGGGTGCTGCAGACTACGATGTCGGACACACAGACTCTGGTCCTCACATACTGTGGACTGTTGGTGAGGTAGTCCAAAATCCAGTATGTGAGGTGATGGTTCAGACTACCCCAGCTTGTCCCCCAGGAGTTTGGGCTGAATGGTGTTGAAGGCAGTGAAACTGTCAGGAATCTGGGAGTTATATTTGATTCTGATTTATCACTCAATTGTCACCTAAAACAGACTTCAAGAACTGCCTTTTTTCACCTCCGCAATATAACAAAAATCAGACATATTCTGTCTCTTAAAGATGCTGAAAAATGAATCCACGCCCTTGTCACGTCTAGGCTTGACTACTGTAACTCATTACTATCAGGCTGCACCTTAAAGACCCTGCAGCTTGTTCAAAATGCTGTTGCACGTGTATTGACCAGAACCAAGAGATGAGAACATATCTCCCCCATATTAGCTTCACTGCACTGGCTCCCTGTGAAATTTAGAATTGAATTCAAAATCATTCTACTTCCATACAAAACTCTAAATGGTATGGCACCAACATACCTACAACATTTAATAACCCCATATCATCCTACTAGAGTACTCTGCTCTCAGAATGCAGGTTTACTCACAATTCCAAAAAATCCACAGGAGCAGACTAGGAGCCAGAGCATTCAGCTATCAAGCTCCTCTGCTGTGGAATCATCTCCCAGCTTCAGTTTGGGAGATGGACACCCTCTCCGTATTTAAGAACAGACATAAAACTTTTTGACAAAGCTTATAGTTAGGGCTGGTCGAGGTCCATCTTTGATTTGAGTTATCCTGCCATAGGCCCAGACTGTCAGGGGACATTTAGACCTTCTCTTCTCTTCCTCTGTCTGCTTTCCCTCCTTCCATCTACATCATATCATTATATCTACGTCTTATTAATGCACCTTACTAATTCAACCTCTTCTCCAGAGTCTTTGTGCTCCACTGTTCCACGATCAGGTGCAGGCACTTCCTTGACCATCGATGGTGGCAGCTGATCGTGGAACATGCCCTGGAACTGCAGGACCCGGATTCAGCACCACACGCAACACACCATTCGGTTACATACATACAGTATACATACTTAACTTCAGATATCGGTATCGGAAGTGAAAAAAGTGGATCGTGCTTCCCATGTCTTCACTATATCACAACTTGTGTATTTATAAGCAGTATCACTTCTCTGTTGTGTATTAAACTGCTCCACAGATGTTGCCTGAAACCAGACGTGAGTGTGTGGGTGGGTCAAGGAAGTCAACCCAGAGGTCGTACCACATAGTCGAATTCCACAAAATGAGCAGTGGTATCCCTGAGATCTCGTCCTCCTCAGTGTGCTGCTCCTTGTGTCTCATGATGCTTGAATTCAGGTCAGTTTCCAGACTGAGTCTGGCAGTGGCCTGGGTGACTCACCACTCACAGACAGACACAGACATTCAGTTCACTCAGCATTCATGAGTGTTTATGTATTTGCATAGCTACAAAAGGAAACAATATTTGTGTGGAAAAAAGACAAGATGCATCATCAGATTTATCAGAGTTTAAAGCTGCAGAGTGTGAGAAAAAATCCAGATGTCTTTTCGGGATAAAACACAATGCAGGAAAGCAGTATCTGTCCCTGCAGAGTGAGGCACTGTTACTCTTTCATGTGAGCTGCAGAAAGTAATGAATACATGAATGAATGAATCATGAATGCATGAAAAGTGGCAGAAAAATAGAAAATATGCATGCTTTTACATTTTACTCCAGAAACAGTTGTTAACCCTGTTGCCCACCACCCCACCCTCCGTACCAAAATTACAACATCACTTTTACTTCTCCCCAAAACAAACTTGCAATTGTTTTTTTTTTAAAGACCATATTTACATATTGTTTAGCCTTGTCTTGCCATAAGGACATGAACTAATACAACTAAAACTTGTGAGCTTTCCTGGAAGCACACCTCCTTGTTTCTCCAAACTGGACATATCAACCTGGAATTAAATAAAATCCATGAAATAATTTTTGGGTGATTATTATTTTATGGATGGTTTCACTTCTTTGCCGAACAGCAATAAAAGATATAGCCAGTAATGTAAAAACAGAACTGAACTAACCAACAGAATAGCAACCTTAAGGGAATAGAACATGTAGAGCAGGCCATTTGAAAAGTTATTAATTTTTCTCATCTTCTGCCTTGAGCAGTAGTTGTCAAGACAAAGCATATGTTACATCATGTCCACTTGAACAAGGTCTCTGTTGAAGAATTTGATGTAATTCTGTGAACTGGATGGAGCCCTTTTGCAAGGTGGAGTTGCCCAGGAGACTGCCAGTTAAATAGGCTTGGTATAGAGTGTAAAATTAAGCCGGATGACTTACAGAGTAATGTTTCATTCAGGCTTTCCATGTCCAGCAGACCTTAACCTCAGTGTCCCATGTTCTAAAAAAAAGTTGCGTAGGCAGCTAGAGATGGACTTTGAACATATCGAAAAGAGAAGATATCAGACTAAAGGAAAGAAAAAAAAAGTTATATTATTGTCACTTTATGCGTAAGTATTGTTGAGAAATTTTGTTCCATAAATTTAAATTTTAAAAAATGGACTGTCTCACCTGTGACAGGAAACAGAATTACGTTACTCTCTCTGAGCATAAAATATTAAAATTAGCAGACATAGAGAAAGTTTTGTAGAGAATTCCAAACCTAGTCTCAACTGTAAAAACTGATCAAACTGACATTTTAATAAATAAATGTAAGCCAAATAATTAAATTTCTTTTTTCTTCATCAGTCAATGCTTGTAACTGTCATGTAGGACAATCAAATGTTACTGATGCCTCTTGTAGTAGTCAGGAATGTGCCAGTAACTGGACTGTGTGTTACCATTTATGGTAAACCGGTCCACTGGAAATAGGAATGGCGCTTTGTTAATGAGCTCACCCATGAGAAAAAAAAACTGCATAAGTGAGCTCATTTTGGTGTAAACGTTCCACTAAGTTACGAAGGGAGGTCATTCAAAAGCTCTTTTGCTAATCGCATGTTTTAAGTATGTTAAAAATTTATTAAAAATGATTGACAAATTCAAGAAAATATTTAAGAAGAGAAGAAGAAGCAAGCTTTATTTGTCAGTACACTTATACAGTGTGAAACGAAATTTGGTCTCTGCTTTTAACCCATCACACACGTGTGAGCAGTGGGCTGCCTTACAGTATAAGGTCCGCGGGGAGTAATTAGGATTAAGGGCCCTAGTCAAGGGCCCAGGGTGGTGTTAGAGCGAGGTGTTAGAGCGTTGGACTCAAGCCCAACACTCTAACCATTAGGCTACCACTCCCCCTGCACATGTTGTATAAGTGCAAGTGAGTATAAATATACAGTATGTATATACTATAAATAGCTCTTGCAGAAGTTACAGATTTGTATTTTTATACCATAAGTATTAATCAGTGTTCCTGATCCTTCCCAGTATAACCTATTCATTCAGTCCCTCTGCTTATCCTCTTGACGGTCACAGGGGGAACTGAAGCCAATCCCAGTGACATCATCATCATCATCATCATCATGAGGGATGTTGTATTGAGAAAAGACAACATCCCAATTGTTCCATGGATCCAGAGTGAGAGAACTTGGGGACATGCTGTCATATTGAAGAAGCTCACATCTACCTGCACAAATAGAGCTGATGAACCCAGGAAATGTCCATTTACATGGCAGCTACCTTCAGCTTAATCTATGACTTCTTATTTTACATCTGGATATGATTTGGCTAGAGCTGGGGGAGACAAGCCACTGCACCATATTGAGCCAAGAAATACTTTTCCTATTCCCCTTACTTCCATGGGCAAACATTAAGGGCCTTGAAACTTGAAAAAATGAGCTCAGGGAGCTAAGCATTGAGGAATCGACATAAGAAAGAGACTGTGAAATTGTAGTGCAGAAGAACCTAAAACCTAGAAAGTGAGTATGAGAGGCCTGAAGGTTTGACTTTCTCTGCCTCTGTTTAGGATGTCAAGAATGGATTTTTTAACATTATTATAATTTGACATTCAACCAGTTGTGTGTAGAGTGGCGGTGATCCCAGGTCTTAACCACATCACATGCAAGTACAGAACAGACTGCTCCCCCTCAGCTTGACAGGGCCCAGACTTTGTAAATGAGAGAAGTTACACCCACACAAATGACACAAACAATAAGCGCCAATGTTGTTGTTTAGCCAACTGCTGCCATCAGATGGCAGTAATTTATGAGGTCCTTTATGAGGACAGTCTGCACTTTTGGAATCAGATGAGTTTAACTGAGTTTAACTTCTGAACAATCCGAGCACTGCTTGACCCTTTGAGTTTGATGGCATACCACTGCATTCAACCATTAAAATGTTGAATCAGCATCATCAATTCTTTAAAAACAAGCTATTTGTGTTAAAAACTGTTTATGAATATAAGATGCATTCTGTTTTTTTATTATTTTCTTGGGGAAAGGTAAACAAAGCAGGGAACAAGACCGAAAAACAAGAGGGCGGCGGGAGGGGGTTGGAAGGAAAGCAAAGCATCTGGTTGTGATTTGTACGGGGAGGTATCTCCTCTGCTTCTCTCCCACAGTATTGTGCTTTTCTCTGACAGTCTGACAGAGCTACAGGAGGTGACCACTGCCAGGAAAAATAAAAGTACAGGCAGCATGTTTGAGAAGGAGGGAGAGGAGGAGACTGTTGGGGTCACAGCCGGGGTGGGTTACTGTGAACAAAGGCAGGCAGTCAGGCCAGCTGCCTGACTGATGGCTCGGCTAACATATAGAGCAAATAGGCCTTAAAATAAGCATAGGAATCAGAGATGAATGTCTGTCTGGTGTGGACTCTGTGACCTACATCTGGAGGTCTACCTAGTTTCTATCATTAGACATCATTACTGCTGCTCCCCCTTGTTCACATTTAAAAATAGCAAATTTTGGCTCATCCAGAAGATTGGTGGTAGCATTCTACACAAGGAGCAGTGGCAATTTTACCAAACAAAAACTCTCACAGACACTCATGGTAAAAAAGAGGAGACACATTATTAGATCACTATCCTATTTAGGACCTCTGCTTCATCTCTTCATGACTTGGATTCCACATGATGTTAATACTCTACTCTGAAAATCTGCTTCACACTGACATGACTTCTTCATATAATCTCTGCAGATTTGACAGCTGCACATTTATGCTGAAAAAAATGCAAAAATGCAGGAAATATTATTTCTGACTAAAGTCGAGAGGCGACATATTTCTTGAATTACCTTTAAAATATAATTAGATATAATTCATCTAATTTGGAATAAGCACAATTTACCAGATAAATATAAGGGAATTAATCTGCTTCCGTGGAAGGAACAGCCTATTGGCAATTTAGCAGGTTCCTTTGGCAATGCCGACAGCTCCAACTACTGGAAATCTTACATGACTTTTTAGTTTTACTTTTCTTAGTTTTACTCTTCCTAAATGTAACAGAGCATCAGGCACCTACCTGTATTCTTATACAGTAGACATTCAAATTACAGTGAACTGTCACAGGCTGGTCTGATGAAAAATAGGACCTAACTGAACAGAGTCAAGGCAAGGCTTGCCTTTATCTTTGGTAAACGCAACTGAAGAAGCTCTCAAGTGGAAAAGGGCCAGGTGTGGACAAGATCTGTTCTGAGATGCTGAAGACTTTGGACATTGTAGGGCTGTCATGGCTCACATATCTCTTCAGTGCCAAGTGGGAGCCAAGGACAGTACTCAGTTCAAGTATCATTGGTTCTTGCTCATGAGTAAGGGGAAGAAGAAGCAAGAGACTGACAAATTGGAGTTTAACAGTAATGCAGGTGCTGCATTGAAAGAAAACTTTATTTGTCATTGTCACAGTACACTTACGTACACAGTACACTATACCAGTGGTTCCCAAAATTTCTCTGCTGGGCCCCCCTTCGGTTGATAAGACATTTTTCACCCCAGCCCTCTTGGTTTCAAGTCCAACTCTCTAACCATTAGGCTAACACACCCTCTACTTTACTAGTCAATCTAGGTTCCTACCTTTATCTTTGGTCATGAGCTTTGGGCCATGATTGGAACACAAGTGCATGAACACAAGTGCCAAAATGAACTATCTCTATAGGGTGTTGGGGCTCAACCGTAGGGATTGGGTACTGAGCTTAGACATTGAGAGGCGCTTGAGGTAGAGCTGCTGATCCTCTGCTTTGAAAGAAGTCTGTTAACCAGCAGGGCCCTGGTAACCCTCTGTGCCATTATTTCCCTTCATATAGATTTTTAGACCATACTTTGTCTGGCCCTTTTACCCAGAACCAATCTGCCATGGGAAATCCTACCAGGGACTGCAGCGATGTGGCAGGAGCAGATTGGCTCACATGTAGAAAGGCGATGGCGACAACAGTTGAGCACGAGGCAAAACAAAGCGATACTCACTGTTATGAGTATGATAAAATATGTTTATAAAAATATTTTTTCTATTTTTTCTATTTTTATCCTTTATTTTTATCCTACTTAAAGTAATGCTTGGGGGAGACCTTATCTTGACCTGACAGGCATACAGCTAGATAATATCACCCTGAGGAATTGTCTCTTGTATTCATTCACAGGCCAGATATCCCTGTCTTGGATACAGCCAAATATCTATCACTAAAATATAGAAAACCTATATTGAAAAAAACTCACAACATTTTTTTACTCAATGATATAGAGCAACATTCATCCCAGTGGACTTGTGTGTCCACCAGAAGAATGGCTCTTTAGCACAGTAGAATATCTCAGTAAAATGTAGTGATGAAATGTAGCGAGGTTCTTAGAGCTGTCTGCTGTTCCAGCGAATGATGCATCTTTGGTGATCAAAACATCCAGCTGTTAGTGTGACAAGCTTCTAGTTTCCACTCAAACTAATTCAAACACATGGCTGGCTAACAAAGCAGATGAATAAACACCCTGATTGATATTGATATAACTGAAGATATCTGTGAAAAGTTCAACAACGGATTCATAGAGCTATTTTGGCAAAAGAGATAGAAGAGAATTTCCTACATGTTGATAAGTCTGAGGCACTTTCTGCCACCACACACTGGTGGATAATCCATATTTATTAAATTTTACATCAAATCAAATTGTATCTATATAGCCGATAATCTTTGCCTCACAGAATTTAACTATTTGTACGGGGTGTAACATCCTCTGACCTATACCCTCAGCAATGGTAAAGACAAACTGATAAAACTCCCTTTAACAGGAGGATTGTTAAATATGCAACGATGAATGAAATATAAACATCCAAACAAGAACAAGAAAGTGCAAAAAACATTGCACGCCTCTGCCAGCTATTATACTGTTAAAGAAACTGAAAAAAAACCCCAAAACAAAGTCCGGTATCCATCCCTTTATCAGAACCACTCCCAGTGGGGTCCTATTTTCTATTTCAAATAGAAAAAAAATCTGATCTGAGTTTTTTGAATAACTGGTAACAGACAGATACACAGGAGCAACTGCAACAAAAACATCATCTCCTTGTTGAAGGTTAGAAACTACTTCAGCTCCCGTGAACTCTCTCTACTATGCCACTTTTTGTATGATATCGCAAACCTATGATCTTTCCACCACTGTAGCTGACCTAAACTGAAACAGTTTATGTAGCTGTTCTGCTCCATGACTGGCTTGTGAGGTGACTGTAACAGTAATGGACCTGCACTTGAGGGAATTGCTGTTTTTCAAAATAAAAATATTAAAAGTAAAACTATTGAATACTGCATACTGCAGGTTTCAATGGTTTACAAACTGTCAAAACCTCTGGGCTTTTGCTGTCATATTTAGATGAATTAAGTCACAGTCATAGTAATTGTAGGAGCCATATTGACCGAGCTGATAGGTTTCCTTTGAAGATGACAATGGCTAATAACTCTTTAATATACAACACTTTCCTTGGGGTCGTGATGGTCTTACAACACAGCCAGATACACAGTGTATGTATTAAGAATTGAACTTCTGAACGACGATAAGGTGACAACAGGAATTGTCAGCCTACGGAGTAAGACAGTTTTTGACGAGATTAACCTGCAATCTACCAGAGCGTTTAACCTGTGATTAACCGGCGTTTAACCTGGGACTAGCCTGCAATTGACCTGTGGTTGACCTGCGTGATCATCCCCCGATCTACAGGAGCGATTCACAGAAACTGGAATCGGTGACAACTGGAGAAACAGGAATCAGTCACCTCCCACCGGAGCGACTCACTCACACCGGACATCAGCAGAATCAGGAAAGATCTGGGTTCTCATCGTTTTTATATAAGCTTATTGCTAGGAAGGCTGTACAATAGTAGCGGCAAGTGTTGTAACTGAAAAGCGTGAAAATTTAGTAAATAAAATTGAACTAAACGAACATTGCCATATTTACAGTCATATTTCAATTACTCATCACGAATTACCCCATTAGACCATAATTATAGGATAAAGCATGCTAAAATGATTCATAATACTGGATTATCTGATGAGTCGAAATAATTCTGTGGATTTTTGATGCACGTAAACACACCGCAATCATTGCACGGAATTATTTGATTCTTTTTTTAAAATATAGACTGAACTAAACGATATTCTGGTGTTTTCAAAATGATGTTTGGTAAACTAAACCACATTGTGTTGTATGATAAAAAATAGTTTTATACACATTTTGGTAATATTTCCCATAAAAATCCACACGCACACACACACACACGGTGTGTGTGTGCAGTAAGACAAAACACCACACACACACATACACACACAAAAACGCACGCTGTGGAGCCACTGAGCAGTGAGAGTGGTAGAGGGTCCGCACCCCTGTCTGTCTCGAGTGCAGCATTTGCTGCAGTCAGACATATGGGAGCAAAGCATTCATAACAGAGCTGTAGCTGGTGTTACAGCAGCACCTAGTGGTCAAACCCTTTACACCAGAACAGGGCCCTGTTTCAGGAAGCAGGTTTAGTGAAAACTCTGAGTTAGTTGACTCAGAGTCAGAGGAAACTCTGGGTTTTCGGTTTCACGAAGCAGATTCAGCTGGACTCTGAGTCAGTTACCGTGGCAACATACGCCGTAAACCTAACCTGCTCGCTGGCAGGTTTTATCCAACTAACCCTGAGTTTGTCCTCTTTGTCTGTGCCTGTGTGTGGACAGAAAGGCGTGGCAGACATGACGTGTGCTTTTTTGGAAGACACGATTGATATCGAAGCACACACTGCGCAGGAATCTGCGTCAGGAGAAAATCATCAGACCCAGATTAGACGATTTATCATTTCAACATGAATATTTATATGAACGTTACCGTTTTCAGCACCGTCAATCATTTATCTCAACAACATTCTCAGCCCTCACATCAGCACATGCTTTGTATCCCACTTTTTGCAAATGGCAACACAAACTGAAGCACAAACATTGATTAGAGTTGAAACGTACCCGCTTCGTTGCTGCAACGGAACGCAGACGCAGTGCACGCGCATCTGGTGGGATGTCGGGGTTACGGTGGAGGGGTCGTTGGGGTGGGGGTGGGGGTGGGGGGTCAAAGAGGGAGATGTAGCTTTAAGCAGCTGCATCAGCAACATTAAACCAAGATTCATCACTTTTCAATCGGACCATTCATTAGTCTGTGTAGCGATGCACTCACGTCCTTTAAATCAAAAGCAATTTTCCGATTCAAATAGACAATAGTAAATAGTGACAGTGTTAAACAGTGACAGTGTTGTGACAGCTGAAACACTGACATGTTGAATGCAGCCACTCACTGCTGTTTGGGACAGGCTAAACAAACACAGCCTACCTGTTTGTACTATATTTTTATATTTCATCTTTTGTTGCTGCTAAGTACGTTTTGTACCTGTTGGACAACACCTGAGTTCACAAACACACAAATAGAATATAAATGTTGAACATGTGAAACACTCGCGATATATTTTTTTATTAATTCAATCTTCTGCCATACCACCTCGCAATCTTTTACAGCAGCTGAGCAGCGACTGTGCTGCTCTTTGTTTTTTTTTGAATATATGTTCATATTCGTTGTAGCAATGCATAAGAACGTCCAACTGCACCAGGAAGAAATAGGACGTGCAGGGTTTGTTTTCATGTGTTGCCATGGTGAATCACGTTATCTTTGTTCCATTCACGAGGGCTTTTCACCACCGCGTGCGCGAGCTTAACTCAGAGTCAAAGCAACTCCGAGTTGATTGACCTAACTCTTATCCCCTGTTCTGAAACCGAAAACTCTGAGTTGGACAGCTCAGGGTTGGTCAACCCTGAGTCTAGATTTTAACTCAGAGTTTGTTAACCCTCCTTTCTGAAACAGGGCCCAGGTTACAGGGGCTCTCAGTTTGATCATGAAGTAGCTGTGCACATAGTTTTACTAGGTTTACTTGGTTTGCGAAACACAAGTATACACACAAATAAGAGATAAATCAGAGGCAAATTGTTCATTTCTAACATATTGAAATCAGTGTGTGCTTTATGTATGGTTTAAAACTTTTTATGAAGATAGAAGATATCTTTTACTGGTCCTCACAACTACAACATCTACTCTGTCTACTAATCTGGGTGGCATGAGCAGTGAATACAGAGACTGAACTGGATATATACAAGTACAACCCTAATTTGTTATATAGGGTTTCAGACATTTTGTCAAAAATCATGATCAACATAGTGTATGTGGAATGTTAAAATTAAATGACATATGTAGAGTTAGGAGGAGAGCTGCTGTAATAAATCTGTATTTAACTTCTTAGTCAGCCAGTGTCACGGTCATATTACAATTTATTATTTTTTTAGAGTTACAATTTATAATAGTAAAATGTTGAGCCTAACTTATTCTAGAGTATATATTCTGTGTAGCGCAGCCCTGGGAGCTCATACTAATAGCTACTGTAATACAAGCAATGGCGCAGGACAATGACTATAGTGCCACGGCACTATAGTCATTGGGGGGGCGGCGGGCGGTGTGGGAGACAGAGGGATAACAACAACAGTAGCAGCTGCAACAGTGACATTGTTTACAACAACAACATGAATTTACAGTCATTCCAGTGTTACATATGTGACCAAGTGAATAACCATGGCAGAAGACCCAGAATAAACTGGAACAAGAGACTGCTATACAAAAAAATACAAGTTTTATTAACAATATACTTTATAAAATATTGGTCTCTAAAGAAAGCAAATTATAAAGATAATACAAATCAAACCAACCATGGAATGGATAAAAAGAAGATAACCCTGGGGCCAGACTGCATAACCCCGGGTTAAACCACACACTAAGCATGCAAAATGGCTGCACTCCTACTTGGTCTCCCCCTTGAAGCCAGCAGAAAACTCCCCAAAAAATAATAAAATGGCCTGATCAGGTGACAAAATAAGAATAGGCCTAAACCAAATAAATCTGGGAAAAACAGTGGTTGGCTCTTTGTTGAAACTAAAAGAAACAAAACACATTAATATACAAAAGAAACTTTACAATGAATGTTTTTTACACAACATAATACCAAAATAAATGATATACCTTTTAAAACCAGAAAGTAATCTCTCCTCCCAGTTGGGCTTACAGGTGACTGGCATCTATATTCAGAGATAACATTAATGTTTTGTTTTAATAGGGATAAAATCAATTTTAAAATATCTCTGCACAGTGTACCTACAAACAATTTGTACAATAAAGGTTAAGTAATTATTTTGTGGTTCTCTAGTGATCAGGTGATATTAAAATCATGCTGTCAAACATTTAAAACAAATAGGGCCTACCAGCTCCACTCCAAACAAAGCCTTGGCTCCGCTGCTCTCTCAGGTGTGTGGGTGCAGGAAGAAAGGCCCAGGTGAGCTTCCCTGCCCCTTTTATAAACTCCACCCCGTTTGCCTGCTCTTAAGGCTAGACTTCCTGTTGCCTCCCTTCCCACATCCACCCACAGCTTAAAAGGTCACCGTCCCGGTGACAAATATAATTACTTCATGTATGTCACCTATACATCGCATGGGCTCATTGACGAGAGGCTTGAGGAATGCTATCTTCTATCTGTCTATGAAAGGACTGTGGCAGATTAAATGGGTTTGTGTGGCGGCCTGCTGTAGCCCTATTGGAACGTCTTAAAGGGACAGGGGGGGTAACAGACTTGTGTAACTGATCTGCCAAGCAGTTTTGCTGGGTGTCCGGCTGTGTTGTAGCCTCAGGTATCAAATTGGGAGGTATGGCTGGCGGTTGAGAATGATCAACGTTTTGAGGCTGTATGTTTATCATTATTAAAAAGTCTGTGAATATTCTCATTCATCCAGGTCATAGTTATCTTCAAGGAGATTGAACGCAACTGGATTTTTGGTTTTTGCCTTTTTGAAGACGTTTCACCTCTCATCCAAGAGGCTTCATCAGTTCGTGCTCCCTGACTAGGCTGAGACTAGGCTGAGACTAGTCAGGAGATGGAAGTGAAATGGGCAGTTTAATAATGATCTTCAAGGAGATTGAATCGAACGCAACTGGATTTTTGGTTTTTGCCTTTTTGAAGACGTTTCACCTCTCATCCAAGAGGCTTCATCAGTTCGTGCTTCCTGACTAGGCTGAGACTAGTCAGGGAGCACTAGTCGTGCTCCCTGACTAGCTGAGGCTCAGCCTCAACGTCTTCAAAAAGGCAAAAACCAAAAATCCAGTTGCGTTCGATTCAATCTCCTTGAAGATCATTATTAAACTGCCCATTTCACTTCCATCTCCAGACATCTCATGGTCATTGTCATTTTCCTGAGGAATACTATGCAATCCGGGTGAAGGAGTGTCAGGACTGCAGACGGCAACAGTTGTGGGGGGGGAGAACTTTAAGCTCGACCCTATTGATATTTGTCTCAGGCCCTGTTCCATCCCTTGGTCTGATCTTATAAACTCTTCTTTTGTCATCCAGACAGTCCACAACCTCATAGACAACATTGTTCCAGGCATCCTGGATTTTATTACGGCCAAGTGGATGGTTCTTTTGGAAGACAAGGGTTCCTGGTGCCAGTATCTCTGTTACATTTGGGGTTAGTAGCCTATTCCTGCGTTCAGCTGCTAGTGTTAGCTGGTCTTTGGTGTGACAAAATGCAGTCTTTAGCCGTTTCTGATGCTCAATTACCCACTCATGGGTAGAGCCTAGGGAAAGGTCATTGTCAGTGGTGCCCAGCAAGAAATCAACAGGTAGCTTGGCTTTCTGTCCAAACATTAGCTCAAATGGGGAGCAACTGGTGGAAGCATGCTCTGTTGTATTATATGCAAAAAGGATCTGGGGCAGGTACTGTGGCCATTTCCTTTTCTTTTCAGGTGGAAGACTACGGAGAAGGTCATGCAAAGTGCGGTTGAATCTCTCACACTGCCCGTTGCCCGCTGGGTGATACGGTGTAGTGCGGCTCTTCTCAATATTATATATGTTACACAACTGCTTCAGCAGCTCACCTTCAAAGTTCCTTCCTTGGTCGCTGTGAATACGTCTGGGCACTCCATACACATAAAACCATTTTTCAGTTAGAACTCGAGCTGTGGTGCTAGCTTTCTGGTCCGAAGTTGGATAGGCTTGAGTAAATTTAGAAAATACATCTGTGACGATAAGGACATTTTCCCGCCCATCACTAGCTTTCTCCAAGACTGTGAAGTTGATAGCAAGGATCTCCAGAGGCTGTGACGCCACTATGCTCCCAGGAAAGGTTCTGACTTTAGGTTGATTGGCTTTAGCAACAAGGCAGCGATCACAATTGTGGCAGTATTTTTCAATGTCTTGCCACATATTGGGCCAAAAACATCTCTCTCTCACCAGGTGTGTGGTCCGTTCAACCCCTTGATGACCATGATCATCATGCAGATGTTTAAGCACTTCACCCTTAAGGCATTCAGGGAGGGGGAGTTGACAAACGTCCTCACCTGTTTTCGGTGATCTAATACGGCGACATAAAATACCATCTCTCATACAAATCCTGTCCCATTGTTGGACAAGTTTGCGAACATTTTTGGGCCCTTCTGTCAATTCTTGTTTTGATGGACGTCTGGCACATTGCCAATAAGACTTAAATGCACTAATTACTTGATCAGCGTCTTGTAGGGCCTGCAGATCTGCTTTTTCTCGCACTGGGAGGGCCTGAATTGCTCGAGTAGTGACAAAAGCCTGGTAGGGGACTTTTGGCCCATGCAGTTGTTCTCAGATCATGTTTGGTACTTGGATGCCAGAGGTTACAGAACAAATTGAATCCTGCACAGGCTGTCGGGACAATGCATCTGCATTTCTATTTGCAGTGCCAGGACGATATTTGACCTCAAAGTCAAATGCAGCAAGCTCTGAGACCCAGCGCTGTTCCACAGCCCCAAGTTTTGCTGTTTTCAAGTAGCTCAAGGGATTATTGTCAGTATAGACAGCGCACTTATTGCCTAGCAAGTACACCCTAAATTTATCAGTCACTGCCCATTTTAGGGCCAACAGTTCGAGCTTCCTTGAGCTGTAGTTTGACATGTTACGCTCTGAGCGTCTAAGGCCTCTGCTGGCAAAGGCAAAAGGTCTTCTGTGGCCTTCTTGATCCTGGGACAATACTGCACCTAGTCCTGCATGACTTGCGTCAATTTCAAGAACAAAGGTGTTAGCAAAATTGGCATAGCCAAGGACTGGGGCGCTAACTAGTCGTTTCTTCAAGGACTGAAACCCCAGCTCACATTCTTCATCCCACTTTTCCACAATGGAGCATTTGCTATGACCCTTGGACTTACGTTTGCTTCCAATTATATCTGCCACAAGGCGATGTAGGGGTGCTGCAAGCTTTGAAAACCCCTCCACGAAATGGCGGTAATAAGATGCAAAACCAAGGAAGGATCTTATCTGGGTCAGTGGCCACCCCAGCAGCTGACACTATATGCCCCAGGTACTTGACCTCATGTTGAAAAAACTGACATTTTTTGAATTTCAACTTCAAGTGGTGCTCTTGCAAGCGAGGACCAATTCTAAGCGCTGTAAGTGATCTTCGAAGGTGGATGACAAGACAACAATATCGTCAAGATATAACAGAAGTGACTGAAACGACTGATCACCAAACATCCGCTCCATTAGTCGCTGGCTAAGTCTAGCGTGGAAAACCACTTTTCCCCACCCAGAGCATCCAGGGACTCCTCTATCCGTGGCAGTGGATATGCATCTTTCCTCGTCTTAGCATTAAGAAGCCTATAATCCACACAACCTTATACTCCCATCCTTTTTTTGGACAATAACTATGGGGAGGCATAAGGACTGCAGCTTGGTCGAATGATACCACTGGATAGAAGTTCCTGGATGTGAGCCTTTACTTGCTCGTACTGAGAGGGTGGCAGCCGTCTATAACGCTGACGAAGAGGGATATCGTCCATCAAGAGAACTTCATGTTCTACTAGTGTAGTGCAACCTAGATCTCCCTCTCCTTGACTGAAAACACCTAAATATTTCTCTAATAATGTCTTCCCTTGCTGCTCCTGCTCAGACAATAGGTTGGGCCATGAGGCATTAGAGAGATTGAAAGTTACACTATTATCAACAGTGACTGATTGAACCATGGCCACGTTGCTTCCATCCTCATCTTCCAAAGTAACCGAACACAGAGGAGACATTGTGTGAACCACGTGCAGTATACCCAGTTGGGTATTAGGTCTGAGCCATGCATCCTGCAAGCCAACATTGACAACAGGTATTTCCACTATACCTCGATTTACAGTCAACAGGGCTTTAGAGATCAGTACACCTGGAGGCAGAACGTTTCCATCTTCAAGGGGTTCCAGTAAGACTGAGGGAAGAGTGATAGAAGAAGAACATGGGCAAACAATGGGAATAAATTTCAATGAGCCGGCTGGGATACGTACAGGTCGACCTTTGACTGTTGCCTTTCCTAAATGCCCTTGTTCGTGGAGCAACTCAATGGAATGACACTCTGACAAAGCCTCTTTCCAAACTGAACCAGCAGATTTTAAAGGGGGAAACTCAAAAAGATTGGGACCAAGCTGTACAAACAATTCATGGTAGCAACGTCGAACAATGTTCATACCAAGCAAGCCGGGCACAGACAGCCTATGTTTTCTCATACGAGGATCTTGTGGGCTTTTCACAACCAACACTCCCATCTGGGGGAGGGTCTTACTCAGGACATCAACATCAAGTTCCAAGTAACCTATATAGGGGATTCCCAATCCATTTGCAGCCTTCAACTGCAGCCAGTTGCACTGTCGCAACTTGTCTTCTCCCTGTGATTGAAAGTGCTCTATGAAGAAGTCTTCTGTAATGGTAGAGACCATGGACCCGGTGTCCAGTAAGCAAGGAATTGTGACACCTCCCATATTCACTTTCACTACTGGACACTCCCCGATCAGTTCAGATGAATGTTCATCCCCATTACTTGAGCCTGAGAGTCCCCCTCCTGGTGTCTGGCTCCCCACACCAGGGGGCGCTAGTTTTCCTGCGGCCAAACTGAGGTGGTTAAAGCATCATTTGCTTGTATTGTTGCTTGATATCCTGAGCTTTTGGTGGGACCTACAGCAGACTGTATCTGAACCCTACAGAAACGTGCTATGTGTCCTGGCTTATTACACCGCAGACAAATTGGTCTTCCGTCAGCTTGAAAACGATAAGGTTTTGAATCTCAACCCCCACCAGTGCAGATTTCACAAAAAGAGGGTTCTTTTTGTGAAATCTGCACTGGTTGGGTTGAATTCAAGATGCCTATATGTTTCATAATAGCATCTAACTGTATCTGCTGTTTCTTAAGACATTCTTTAAGCTCAGCTAAATCACTCTGAGATGGCACAGTGATAGCATTAGTCTCAACTACATCCCTGTTCTCCGAAGTGGAGTACGTATTGCACGAAAATGCACGAGCCCTTTGTCTACTCCCATTTCTTCCCTCTTCTGCCCACCTGATGGCAATACCTCGGAGCATAGTAAAGGACATAGTGGGGTTTTGGCTAATGCTCTGTTTCAGCTCCCTCCGCAGCATGTCATCATGTACATGTTCGATAAACTGATCACGCAAAATCTGATCGGAGTTTGGGACGCCACCAGGTGTTTTGCGAATGACTACATCCATAAGTGACTTCAAAATATGAGAATAGTCTCTAAGAGTTTCCCCTTCCCTCTGACTGCCCTGAAAAAACTGAAGCTGTGCAGCAACGTAAGACTGGGAACAACTAAAATTTTCAGGCAGTATGGCAAATATCTTGTCTGCATTGTCTCGATCGGTCGAATTATGGAACTCAAGCTCTGCTTTTGCACCTCCATCTAAATGGTCATACAGAAAAAGAACCTGTTCAGCTTGAGACATTTGTCTAATTGCCAGGCACCTGCGAGCCTCCTCAATCCATTTTTCAACAGTTATCAAATCAACAGACAATTTACCAGAGAATTTTGGGCACTTTCGCTCTCTTGGAACATACACAAACTGAGTTTGTACTGAAGAAACAGTAGGGATAGGTACACTCACACTTGCTGAAGTGGAGGCATGGTCGTTAAATAGCCCTACTTGAGGTGAAACAGTACTTTGGTTTGCCATCTGTGACTTTAATTGTTCATTTTCAGCCTGAAGCTGCCGCAACTGATCCATGACAGCCTGAATATCCTCCATATCACAGAACAAACTTTACTGTAAGGACGTTGAAATCCTGAAGTTGATGTCCTGATGACGTTGAGCTGACCCTCTGTTGGTCTTGATTGCAGCTGCCTCCACTGTTTTTCCCACTACACTTAACTGTATTTATCACAATACAAACCAAGGCCAAAAACAAAACTGGAAAGAACGGGAGGGAAAAAAAGGAAAGGAAAAAAACACAAATAAGAAATCTCTGTACGGATCCTGCCGACAACGCCAAATGTGACCAAGTGAATAACCATGGCAGAAGACCCAGAATAAACTGGAACAAGAGACTGCTATACAAAAATATACAAGTTTTATTAACAATATACTTAAAAAAATCTTGGTTCTGCAGTTCTTCCAGAGAAAATAGTCACAGACACAGGCAAATTGTCACTTCATCCCACACACACAACCCCAGTCTATTTGCCTACTCACAGCAATCGTAAGGTGGCATAAACCACACACTAAGCATGCAAAGTGGCTGCACTCCTGCTTGGTCTCCCCCTTGAAGCCAGCAGAAAACTCCCCAAAAAATAATAAAATGGCCTGATCAGGTGACAAAATAAGAATAGGCCTAAACCAAATAAATCTGGGAAAAAACAGTGGTTAGCTCTTTGTTGAAACTTTTAAAACCAGAAAGTAATCTCTCCTCCCAGTTGGGCATAAAGGTGACTGGCATCAGCTCCACTCCAACCAAACCCTGGGCTCCGCTGCTCTCGGTGTGTGGGTGCAGGAAGAAAAGGCCCAGGTGAGCTTCCCTGCCCCTTTTATAAACTCCACCCCGTTTGCCTGCTCTTAAGGCTAGACTTCCTGTTGCCTCCCTTCCCACATATATACTGTCATAACTCGGTGATCGTCACCATCTATCCCAAAATGTGGATTTGCCACACCAATCATGGGACACAATTTACCTTCAGGTGGACCACATGGAGGATAAGGCGGAGGGTCGGGACGTGGTCCCGAATCATGGTCATGGGGGCGATTAATCATGTCTAGTGACGGATACAACTTAGTCATTGTATTTGTTCCCGACGTGGATGCGGCATTTCTTGAACTCTGTCGAGTATTGACTGTTTGTGTTTTAGGCTTCTTTTCTTTACTTTTGTCAACTTCAGGAGATTGAGTTACTGTATTTTTACTATCAGTCGGATAGCGAGCCGCGCTCTGACAAGTCTCCTCCGTCGGGTGCACTACAGCTGCAGCCTGCAGTGCACTTTTCCTCCCTCTGTGTAGCTCTACGCTTAGCTTGTGTAGCACATATTATGGCACAATTCACTTCCTTTTCTCTTTTGACCCAACTCCAACTATTCTTTTTCCTTTTCTCCCATCCCAATCCTAGGACTGTGAGCAGATTACAACAATCTTCCGGTAACAACTTTCCACTAAATCCGTACTTTTTTTTTTGCCATTTCCCTAACCACTTAGTACTGCCTGGGGAAACATATTCCATGAATTTAGGGTCTCCAGTTAAGGCAGCTTTACTGTCCGTATTTCCCATTATGACAACAATTTGTCCTGTACCGACAACGTGTCGTTGTTAGGACCTAATGCAAATCCACTACTACGTTGTTACAGCAAATTTGGAATTGCGTTGACACCGTGGGGTTTCCTTCCTAATTGCTGTCTCGACTAGTGGCAGTCACACTCACTTTCGCTCATTCACTCATTTCATCTAAGCAATTTACTCACTCTTTTCCGGTAGAGTTCAACAATGGTCAAATTTCAGAATTTAGTCACTCACTTTTGGCTGAGTACGCCCATGCCAATTCACTCCGTTGCCACGGAGTCACCTAGTGCACTCTTCACACTCTCTAGGACGTGTGGATCTCACCCGTTTCCGTGGTCTGTGTCGTCCACTTCGGAATCCCGTCAACCACCAACAGTCGGGGGAAGGCTCGACGAGTAACACCGGCCCGCAGGCGAATTCACGCTCCGGGACTTTTGGCAGGCGTCCCGGACGTCCTGGCTGTCGAAAGACTTCGGTGCGTCGCTGCTCCTCCCGTCAGGCAGTGGTGTCTTGGGCTCCGGCTCGAAGGACCAAGTTTGTTGGAGCTAAACACTCATCAATTTCAGATAAATAACAACCTTCATCTTCCTCATCTTTAATATGTTAAACATAATTTGATCTGTTCAAGAGTATACCACATTATTCCACTGTCTTAACTGCCACTTGAACATCAGTGAGCCACAAGAGAGCAGCATAAAGCTATAATAAAATGCTGGACAGTGGACACACACAGAGGCACACAGGAGACGAGAAACTTTTTACACACAGCTGCTGTGGGGAGAAGACACTGTTTGATAAGACAGAGTCTGGAGTTCTCCGCCCTCCCCAAACAGCTCTGCTCTTTTATTAAGAAAAAGCAAAAGATAACATGAGTGGGTGTTTCTGCCGTTGCGTATAAGCACATGATTACAAGCACACGATTACATTCTTGTTTGTGTTCACATACTTCAATATTTCTCCTAACAGTAGGCACACACACTATCAAGTAAAACTGACACTGATTTTTTTTAAAATGCAAAAAATATTTTTTTTCACTCAACAGCTGGTGGGGAGCCCCAGTGCCCCCCACGGACCAGTCGCCTTTGGTCAGTATATTGCAACACAGCATGCACATGCGGAGCAGTAGGCTACACCACAAGGAGCGCCCGCGGAGTGAATGTGGGGGTTAAGGCCTCTCCCGAGTTTTGGCCAGTCAAGGGAATTGGCAACCTCACGTTCCCAAGTTTGATGATAGCCCGGGTCTGGGATGGTGGTGCATCACCCAAATCTTCAATCGAGCTGGTATTCAAACCGGCGACCTCAGGGTACAAACCCTCTTGGTCCCAAGCCTGATGCTCTAGCCTCTTCACCAACACCTCCCAAACAATTGAAACACAGGTCTCCATAATTATATGTAGGCCCATTTATGTGGCACCCTTGGTTGAGACACTGTAAAAAAAAAGTTTATGTAGGAATAGATGCTCACAGCAGGATGGCTGTCACGTAAGTGTCTCCAATGATGAATTGTAATGCAAATAGATTTGCTGCCTCTACTGGTTTGAAAGTGGAACTGACAGCTTGTCCCAAAATTGCATCTCTGTACGGAGAGAAAACAGCTCTAACAGTGTCAGTATTTTCAAAAATGAAACTTCTCCAAAATTGAGATTTTAAGATGCATGATTAAACAAACTCACTGTAACTGGCCATCTTGCCCTAAATCTCAAAACCCTGTGCCTCATGTGTTTTTTAGCTATTGTAGCCAACTAAGGAACAAGAAAAAAGGACACTTCCTTTAGCATACATGTATGATAATTTGTGTTTTTAAACATAAAAAACTCTTCTACAGTGAAGTAAAGATCACGGATCAATGCAATAAGACATTGTAACATCGTGTCCACAAGCTTATTGATGCCATCAAAGGGCAGGACATCCCACTCTATGGTTTGATCACTGGCTAATTCCTTTAGGTTCAGAGGAATATTGTCCCTCTCATTAAGGGCTCTTATTTTCCTTCACAATGGGAGAGGTTTATTTCTTATATAAAAGATAAATAACAACCCTCATCTTCCTCATCTTTAATATGTTAAACATAATTTGATCTGTTCAAGAGTATACCACATTATTCCACTGTCTTAACTGCCACTTGAACATCAGTGAGCCACAAGAGAGCAGCATAAAGCTATAATAAAATGCTGGAGTCTCTCCACAGTGCACATGGGCATTATAATTATTTAATGTCTCACTGATTAACAGGGCCTACAAAGTGATATGCAGAAATAATCAGGGCTCACTAGATTTTACTGATTTGTTTGTATTAGCTGACATGTTTTCACAGATGTCTTTGCACAGTTCCGCTATAATGAGCCCCCAAATCATGGCCCATCTGGGCTTCATTTAGATTGAAATCATCCCCTTAAGTGCAGCATGTTTGCCTTATGCATAAATGATGCATCTACATTAGTGTCTAGTTAATGATTATTAGAGATTTTTTTTCAGCAATGCTTTTTTTTAATTTGTGTTCAAATCGTTGGTACTGGAAAACTGCTTTCTTTCTTTAGAATTGTAATGAAACATTGCTCTTATGTGGTCAAGACCTTTGCTACAGATTGGGTTATGTCATCAAAATGATTTAAAACAACATTACAAAAACATTCTGAAACAAGTAAAGCAACACAAACAGAAAGCATTAGTTGACATCATTTCACATAGCAGCCAACCTTGATTTCTCTTCTCTAATGTAAAGAAGCAATTAGATAGTTTGCTGTTTTACCCAGAGACACATGACAAGAAATGATCTCTCTACTGTGTGTTCAGCAATACAGGGGATGTGGTGGCGAAGAGGCTAAAGAGTCGGGCTTTGGACCAAGAGGTCGCCGGTTTGATTCGCCGGTTCGATTCCCAGCTCGGCGGAAAATTTGGGTGACCTTGGGCCCTTGAGCAAGGCCCTTAACCCCCTGAACTCGCTCCTTGTGGTGTAGCCTTCTGCTCTGCATGTGCATGTCTTGTTTGTTGTTCTAACTGTACTGCATGTGCAGAAAAATTAATTTCCCCATGTGGGACTATTAAAGGTTCACTGTGTGTTCAGCAACCATCCCTTGTCTATGTATCTGAGTTTCCTCCAATGAATTAGTACTTACCTGTGTTTTTGTGTTTTGGAGATCAAGAGGTCGCCGGTTTGATTCGCCTTGCTGCTGCTCCAGCCTCCGTTTTCTCCTGTTTTGCTCCTTCTGATCCACAGTGTGTCGTCCCATGAGAAGAATCCACATACCAGCCTGCTCCCGGCCCCCACCTCTCGCAATATTGTGTTTTGTCTTTTGAACATTAAATATTTTTTCTTATGGGTGCACCAGATGGGTGCACCAGTGCCAGACAACTGATCTGCTAAGGCAGAGACCCATTGCACATGGATACTACACTGCATTGAGTTGGAACTGGGAAATGACAACATGCAAAAAATGGTTGTTGAATTATACAGTCTGGTATAGTCTATTGTTCTTATTATGTTAGTATAGAACTATAGTATGGTTGGCCAGTTTGAAGATCAGCATAGTCACTGGAGGATTCTGAAACCTGGAATTTGAAACTTGGTCTTTTCAGATGTGGAAGATGTGGAAGATACATTGAGAACAATCAGTACAAATGACCACAAAAGTCTCAGTTCTCCCAAAATCTGAGGATTAATTTGATTTCTAAATGGATGTTTGCCAGTGGCCGCTGCCAAAGTGTTTACATCAGTGAGGAACCATCCAGGGTCTTTTACGCCTTCAGAGAAGTCCTTAAAAAAATACTAAAAAAATCTGGACCAAAAAATAGAAGTATTAAATAAGAAAATATTTATCATCTTTTAAAAATGTATATCTCAGTTAATATAATATAATACATTTCTCTCAACTACGTTTTAAAGTAAACGGACAAAAACAAAAGATCATAGGCCTTCATGAAGACAGAAGTCAGAACATTGTAATCTCTGCAGAGTAGTGAGAGCGGCTGAGTGAACAGAAGCATTTGTTGAAGTAAACAAACAAGTCAGAGTAGTGACATTAATCTGGTCTCCTATAGTTGCTTTTCATGTGTAATCTTGTATTGTGGCTCAGCAGCTGTTGCTGTACACCTAGTGATTGAATTAGTTTGGTTTATTCAAAAACACTGTTAAAATACTGTAATCATTTTAATTGTTACTGCATTATATTGTAAAATACATACTGTGTATTGTTTTTAGCAGCTCCGTAATGACCCGACTTCACAGTATCATTCTTCATTTATTCATTTATTCTTCATAAAAGCTTTACAGTATATGTACTGTAAATCAATATTCAACCAATGTCCTTTTGTGTTGTGTAGTGTGGTCATTGTAATATTATGTCTAGGGATATTAAGTTTAACATCTCAAAAAAATATAGTAATCTGAAGCCTTACACAGTTTTACAAACACTTAGTGTTAACAACAAAAGTACGCGCCATAGTATCTGACAATTTTTTTTTTTCTGACTACCTAGTTTGGCAGATGTAAAGCTAACGGGGGAAGCCAGGTGGCTGGTTGATTGATGGCAACACGAAGAAGCGGGAAGAGTATTACTCCCGCGGTCTATGTTGGCAAGCGTGATTCACGGTTGTATATGTGTGTAAAAGAGTGGTGACTGCCGTCTGAACACAAGTATATATATATACCGTATTTTCTGAATTATAAGTCGCTCCGGAGTACAAGTCGCACCAGCCATAAAATGCATAATAAAGAAGGAAAAGACATATATAAGTCGCACTGGAGTATAAGTCGCATTTTTTGGGGAAATTTATTTGATAAAATCCAACACCAAGAACAGACATGTCATCTTGAAAGGCAATTTAAAATAAAAATAGAATAGAGGCAACAACAGGCTGAACAGCTGTATGGTATGCTGACGGTACATGACACATAAACAACGAACTGAGAACGTGCCTGGTATGTTAACATAACATATTAAGAGTTATTCAGATAACTATAGCATAAATAACATGCTAACATGTTTACCAAACCATCCGTGTCACTCCAAATCACTAAATCCAATGAAATCGTCATCCTCGGTGTCACGTTCAAACAACTCTGCTAACTCAGGAGGTAGAAGATGCGGCGCTTCCTCTTCTACGTCGCCAATGTTTTTATCAATTCAATTATCAACACAAGCCTAGAGCGCCCTCTTGTGGTTTAGTGTGAAAATAACATGTGAAATGATATAATAATGTGTTAATAATTTCACACATAAGTCGCTCCAGAGTATAAGTCGCACCCCCGGCGAAACTATGAAAAAAACAGTCCGGAAAATACAGTATATATATATATATATATATATACACACACACACACACACACACAGACAAGTGTATATATATACAGGGGGTCCTCGAGTTACGACGGAGATCCGTTCCTGAGAATGTTTCGTAACCGAATTTCGACGTAAGTCGGAACATACATTCATTGTGCCATTGTGCATACACTGTGCCACCAGATGTCGCTATAACACCACGCTAAAATAAGAGTTTATTATGGTTAATTGCCTTTTTTGTTATTCTTGACACACCGTAGGGGTTGAGATCATGAGTGTAATGAGCATTTCCTTTAGATTTCTGTTATCAACCGTGTAGACCCTGTGTTGTGAATAAACCTACGGTATTGCCACGATCCCGAACCCATCTGTGTCCGTGTGCATCTCCTTACCGGCTGCATGGTCCAACTAAACGCAAACCGGATGGAATAACATGCCTCTGCAAGATG
>JAFBJQ010005935.1:181117-211022 GCA_016785345.1 Trinectes maculatus | reverse complement strand
ATATCATTCTGGGGGATGATTTCAGGCTATTTTCTACCAACTGGGTGCGTCATTTCCCTTTTTCGGGTTTGGCCATTTTTTGGAATTTTTCGACATACTAACCCCTTACATGTTTCTGCGATTCTTGAACCATGCCGAAATGAGGTTTTCTGGCGTCTTATCCACAAAATATCATTCCGGGGATGATTTCAGGCTATTTTCTACCAATTGGGCGCGTTATTTCCCTTTTTCGGGTTTGGCCATTTTTTGGAATTTTTCGACATACTAGTATGTCGAAAATTGCCAAAAATGGACATTGTTTAAAAGTGGAAAAAACGTGCTAGATTGGCAGAAGATAGCGTGAAATCATCCCCCAGGGTGATATTTTCTCCATTAGACGCCAGAAAACCTCATTTCGGCATGGGTCAAGAATCGCGGAAACACGTAAGGGGTTAGTATGTCGAAAAAATTCCAAAAAATGGCCAAACCCGAAAAAGGGAAATAACGCACCCAATTGGTAGAAAATAGCCTGAAATAACCCCCCAAAATGATATTTTGTGGATAAGATGCCAGAAAACCTCATTTTCTCATCGGTCAAGAATCGCGGAAACACGTTAGGCAGTAATGGACTTCATTGTCCATGGTCATTCTCTGAAAATCTTTTTGTTTTTCTCTGTACCTGTCTTCAGCGGTGCCAGTATGGGAGTGCTGTGGTTTGGTATGTCCATGGGACTTGGGCCAAAACTGGACCTGGATGCAGCTGCAGCAGAGAACAAGGCCTTTATGATAACTCGAACTAATGAGAGACAAGAGATGGTGGCCCTCAATGACCGCCTAGCAGCTTATATTGAAAAGGCAAGGAGCCCATTGCAAAATACGTATGCACATTTTTTTTATATCAGTAGTCTCAGTTGTTAAACTGAATAGTCGTTGTTGTCAGTTGTCAAGCAAGACAAGTTTTTGCACCCTTGCATACCTTGTGAGCATTAAGTCCAAACATTTGTTTGTTCCTTCCTGTAGGTGAGAACGCTGGAGTCAGAAAACAAACTGCTGGAGGCTGAGATTGAGGCCCTTAAGGGTTGTCATGTCAGACCATCAGGCCTCAGGCAGCTGTATGAGGCTCAGTTGAGGGAACTCCACAGAGAGGCTGAGCAGATGAGAGCCCAGAGGGTGAGCGAGGCTGATAGCTCGTTTTGTTAATTGGAGAGGCCATGTGTTGTCAATCTTCTCTGTTCTCATCTCCACTTCATTATTTGTTCAATTATAAAAAAGTTTGATCAATGTATACTTGCTCTTTACAGGATATATCTTTGGCAGCAAAGGAGGCGATATTGGGTCAGCTGGAAATGCTGAAGGCCAAATATGATGATGCTGTTTTAGCCAGGAAAAAGACTGAGCAGGACATTGAGTCACTACGTCCAGTAAGACACAGCAAGAAATGTAGCCTTTTCTCGCTTTGAATTTAATAAAAACAAAAACACTAAAGCTGTGATTTAACAGAGCACCCAGGCACAGATTATTTTCTACTATACCTAACCTTTCCAGGATGTGGATAAAGCAACCTCAGCTCGGATTACTCTGGAGAAGCATCTGGAGAACCTGGAGGCTGAGCTGGCCTTCTTCCAGAGAGTTCACAAGGAGGTGTGTGTGTGGACATTCTGTGTATGAATCAGCATCAGTTGACATTCTTTTAATTTTATCGTTGATGGTTGAATGGGTTGGTAATTAATGCTATGACAGATTATACTCAGATCAACATTTGTTACTGGAGTAGATTCAAGATTCAAGAGTTTTATTTGTCACATACACAATCATACATAGTACAATGTGCAGTGAAATGTTCTTTTTACCTGCTACCACAAATAACTTTTTTTTCCCCAACATTTTTTTCCTGATAATAAAAAAAAATAGTGCAGTAATAACAACAGTAAGAACAATATATATAAAATATAAAATATATGAAATATGAGTTTTTAAAGTGTATGGAGTGTGCCAATATTGGCACCTCCAGTGCAGGTGATTAGAAATAGTAACACTATGAGCACAATTCAATTATGAGTGTGGCGTGGAAAGCTCATAGGAAGTTGATGTGCCTAATTTGCAGTGTGGAATGGTGAAACATTCCGTGGTGGCATGCTTATATTTTTCTGTTTAATTATTCATGCAATGTCAAATCAATTTTGCATTAGTTTGAGATACATGGTCACTGCATTCATGATCTTTTTTTTAACTCCAATTTGTTTGCAATGCTTGGAAAGGAAATCGAGGAGCTCGTGCAGCAGATCTATTCAGCGACTGCTAGGGTGGAGCTGACCTTTGGCCTTCCAGACCTCTCCTCTGCTCTGAGACAGATTCAGTCTCAGTATGACAGCATAGCAGCCAAGAACCTCCAGGTATAGCGCAACCATGGAGCTGAAGCTGAAACCTTCCTTTTCCTTTCATCATATACTAGGCCATTTTCTGAAATTCCTAGAACACGTTCTCTTGACAAGTAGTGTAATGTTTCATGCACTTTAGTATTTGCATTTAAACATTATGCAAGTCAAAGCATTGAAGTCCATAGAAAATCATTGCAATGTATTAATCTACATCTGCAGGAAATGGACACCTGGTATAAGACAAAGTTTCAGGACCTGACAAACGCCTCCACCAAACATGTTCAAAGTGTACGAAGTGTGAGAGAGGAAATCGCAGGCCATAAGAAGGACGTGAGTATGATTTCCTTTTTTTTATTTTATGAATGGCAGTGTCACTTGGCATTAAAGAGGCTGCACATATTGGTGTGAGCCTAGATTCTCAGCAAGGAGCGTGAATTGGATGCACTGAAGACGAGGAATGAGTATCTGGCGGCTCAGCTCCGTGATGTAGCTGAGAAATACAAAAAGGAGGAGGAGCATCTGCAGGTATGATATAGCATTGTGTTTTTTTTCATATGCATATTGATTTTACATTTTCTCATCATAATGAGTCCAATATGCCTTTCACTAAAGCTCTTCTGTTCTGTCTATTCTAACAGGAGCGTATAGAATCACTTAAACTAGATCTGAACATAACAAAAGAGAAGATAGCTTTACTCTTGAGGGAATATCAGGAACTACTGAATGTAAAGATGGCTCTGGAACTTGAGATCACCACCTACAGGTGAACCAAACACTGATATACTATATGTAATGATGATCTAGGCTTGTTTGTCATACCAAACAAAGCATTGCTCATTGACTGTATCTTTTTATCATTGTCTTCTTTTTATTTGGCAGAAAGCTGATTGAAGGGGAAGACAGCCGCCTGAGTGCCATGGTTCATAACCTGTCTCTGATTGGAGGTCAGCCTCTCACCAGTATAGGCATACGTATAGCTTCAGGCTCAGCTTCAGCTGCAGAGAGCTCTGCAAATGCAACAGCTACGAAGCTGGGTGATGCCCCAAGTGACACAAGCAGTGGCAGGACTGAGAAGGCAGGAGCTGAGGGCAGAGCAGGAGCGGAGGTGGCCTCATCAGACACCCACACCCATAGCAGCTTAGAGGAGCAAGCTACAGAGATGTCTGAGAGAAAGACTGTTCTCATCAGGTAAAGGACAACCAGAAAGCCCAGAATGTCTACCGCTTAACATCTGATAGTTTTCAGTCAAATCTCACAGTAGTCATTCAATACAATAATGTTTCTTCTTTTTTTTCTGCACCTTATCCTTTTTTCCCCAGAACAGTTAAGACCGATGAGGACACATATGAGAGCAACACACAGGAGCGCACTATCACCATTTCTGGAGCAGCTCATGACACAGATGAAGAATAATGACTTTCACCATAGTCTTAGTAGCTGATTCTATGCTGTACACCTTATCATGAATTGTAATTTGCATTTTTGGATTATTTGGGGGAAAAAAAATCCTCAAACGAATAATTTAAGAGAAAACAAAAACACACTGCACAACACTAAGTGGAGCTCCAACGTGTACTCAGTTTGTCATGGTGCAGATTTATTTTCCATAATGACGTAACACTGTGTCCCGTCACTCTGCTCTGCCTGCTCATAACTCTGTCAGCCTCTCCTCGCTTCTCTGCTCATTTAACCCTCCTGTGTCAGGGACATATCTTTAAAATTAACAAAATAAACAGCACGCAAGCAAGCACATTTGTGGTTTTGACTGAAGTTAATAGATGGGTAGAGACACTGGCATTCATTAGGTAAGGAATTCCACACACTTTTCTCTGTCCTTTCTTCCATGATTTATTTGATCCAAACCAGCATAGTCTTTCCAACATTCAAGAAAATACAACTGACAGAACTCCTAAATGTAAACCTCTGGATGAGAGATCGAAGAGATCATTTAGAAAGTTTTCATTAGTAGAAAGTTACATTAAAACCAAAGATGAAATTTTGTGAAGATTCATTAATATGTATAAATATACAATTAAGCAAAATGACACAGAAACTCATAATTAGGCAGTTGGCAGCCTACTGGACATATGCAGCGTTCAGAATGTTACCGTAAGGTACATAAAATCCCTTCACTGTCAAATTTCACAATGGCAGACAAACACCAACAATTAAGTCCCTAGTGCCATTTGCAGTGCAAAATAAGTTGGCACCTTACCACAAAAATAAAGATAAGTCACAGCATTATAAAATTATGTCATCAAGCACCAGCTGAGACATTAATCAGAATTACACCAATTAGCAAAGTTATAAAACATGGTCATGAGATTTTATCTCAAAGCTTACTGATGTATATGTCTAGTGCAATGGTTTGGGTTCATCTCCCACTCCCCCTGCAAGACGATAAACTGCGAGGCTGACATCATGTGCAAGGGCATCAGCACACTCCTAAAACACAAACAGAAGATGGTGAGCAACAGTGATATTCAGCAGGAGTTTTTGCAGTCACAACACGAAAATCTCCTAAACAGGATGACGATTTCTCACTTGCGTATCTGCCTCAGCGTAAACTCTAACCACGTCCTCAGTGCCAGATGGTCGGACAAAGGAGCGGGCCTGTTTGTATTTCTTCACGAGGCTGTCAATGGCTTCCTGCAACCCTGCTGGACTCACTGCCCTTCTCTCTGCATCAGTCGTCTCTATCGCTCTGCGGTCTGACACCTGGAGAGAAAAAGTCATGCACAAAACAGCTACGCATGAATATACACAATGTCTTTGGTACAAGAAACTACATACATAGAATTACATGTACCTTAACTTTAAGCTGCCTGTTTGGCAGGTCACTGTAGATAGAGTCCCACTGCTGGACAGTCATACCCTTGATGGCTAATATAGCTTCAATCAGCAGCATGTCCGAAATCGCATCACCCACAGTCTTTTGAAGATAAAAACACAATAGTTTTCCTTCTTTTTTTGGCCAAAAGCTATTTGCAGTATTGCAGTGATAAACATGATTTGTGTTTCTACCTGGTTGATGACATTTATTGTGTTCTGCAGCAGCAGAGCTGCTCGCTTTCTCTCATCATTCGTGTTGGGATCTTCACTAAGGTGCCAGATCTTCTCTTCAGCCACCTTACTAAACAATACCTAAACACAATGCAAACATGCTTTGATGTAGACCTCACTGCTAATCATACACATATTTTTAGATGTCTATTCCGTAATGATATCCGATATACCTGAGAATAGATATAGAATATAAGAGCTTTTATCATTGTGCTAGATTATAAAATTGCAGTGCTTTTGTTTGTCTGATATACTCACAGTCCCATGGCCATTGGCCTCAAAGTACACGCCGATATCAAACTCCAGAGCTGCATGGTGAAGATGCTTCACTCCAGTTTTGGTACATCTCACTATTACCTATGGTCAGAAACAGCAAAATATATGAGTACTGACTTCTCCACATAAATATGAAAGCAGAAACTGTGCATATGTTCCCTCACCTTCATTTTGTCTTCCAGATGTTTTGTTGAGCTTCCATTAGCATAAGCAGTTTGCACCACTGCTATCTTCAAGTCTAATCCAGCCTATATAGCCATAAAAATAGTCGGTATGAGTTTGTGGTTTTTGTGCCTGTGTATTGTTTATATATTTGTCTTTGAGACTCTACCTGTGTAAGCAGCTCCTTGAGGAAAGTGCTGATGAGAGTAGCTATCTTATCTCCATCTAGCAGGTGAAACTTCCCTTCAGAATCCGTGTAGTAGTAAACTATTCGGTCGGCGTCACCGTCAAAGGAACAACAACGCTCTCCTGGGTTAATCACGATGCCTTCACAGGTAGAAGAGTGACAAATTGGTGAATTAGAAAAAAAATATTTTACCCCTTTATTTTGCAGCAAAATTACTGAGGTACTTTTCCAACATAAACTTCAGAAATGGAGACAGATAATGACAGTGCTGTGTAGTCTTGTGTTTCTAAAATGAGCCGCAAAAGCCAAGGAAATACTCTAGTTGAATTGGCAAATAGTTCAAAACCTAACATTTTCAAATTATTAAAAGTATCAGACTTTTACCAATGGGAGGTTTTTGCTGCACTTTCACAAAGTCTGCACCACACTGGTGGTTGAGCTTTCCTTTGCTGCCATCATTGAAGAGAGAGATCTGCAGAGCCGAATTCAAGTGATTCACCATCTCACGCACTTTCACAGCTCCAATGCCATTAGCCCCATCGACAGAGAGGTGCTTCTGATCATCTGTGCAGTTGGATGCCTGCCACACAAGAAAAAATGGATGGAAAGAGAAATTGCTCATTGAACATACTGGAAAAACCCAAACACTCAAAAGAGAAAAAAATAAATGCACTGGACTTATGTTAGGAGAACACATGACACACCCTCTTTCTTACATTCTTGGTGAGCTGAATAAAAGCCTGGCACAGTTTGTGGTAGTATCCTTCCACTGTGGCCTCTCCATATTTACCCTGTGTGTTCTGACAACAAACCATGTAATGAAGCTGTGGGGTGGTCACCAAGCCGTAGTCTGGTAGGACACAGGCAGAGTATAATAAAAACAGAAAGAAAAAAAGAAAAGTTGAGAACCTATGCAAACAACCAAATAATTTTACATGTTCAAGTTTAATTAACTTTACCTTTGCTGCGACCTCCGAGAGCAGTGACTCCATCAAGTACAGACTGTGAAAGACTGACACTACTGCTCCTGTAATAAGACAAATCTTTAATTTAAATGAGAAAAATAAATCAGTTTAGCAAATAGAAAAGAACTGTTGACTCTGTCTCTACAGAATGTTACCAGCAGAAATAATATGGCAATGAATAATAATACTTAAAGTTGTAAAAACAGACTAAGAGCGACACGTATTCAGTGACTATTCAAACCACTTAAACTCATTATTATTCCACAACACGTTAGTTACCTGGTGTCCTTGCCCACAAACACATTGGCCTCCTGCTTCATGTTTATGTCTTCTTTCTCTATGATGTCTTTCAGGGCAGTGAGTAAACTGTCCTGTTCTGCATTGGCCAGCTGGGTGGCGTAGCCCTCCCAGGACGGTGTCACCATCTCTCCCATTGGGTCAATCAGCTTCACCCCGTTGTCCTCCTACATCCCAAGTTATGATGTGTTCACAGGAATGTTAAAACTAGTGGCATCACAAAAACAACTAACCAATCAAATTGCAAGCAAATACATAAAATCTATAGGAAATAGGTATACACATAAGTGTAGGTAAAATTTAAATAAGAATGCTCTGATCCATGCAAAATCCAAATCATGAAATCACCTCTGGGTTGTGGGATGCAGTGACCATGACACCGATGGTTGCTCTGGTCTTCTTGGAGCGGAGCGTGGCCAGCAGTCCCATCCTGAACATGATATGGTCCAGGTGCTTGGCGTTGCTCCTGAAACCAGCAGTGCCATACTGCAAAACCAGCCCTGCAGGCTTCGGGTGGTGACAGGATTGTTTTGATACCTCCTCGAATTGGGCCATTTCTCAAACACATTATAAAGACAAACACCATTTTTTGGGGGGGTGGGGTAAAGAAAATACGCCATGAAGATTTAAACAACCGATTAAGCACGATGAACGTATACTTTGCAGACAAAAATGCACAGTTAAAAGAGCGATCAAAAAAGGACTAAAATGGGAGCCAAGTTTGCTGCAAACTACAGCAGACATCAAAACCAATCAAACATTAAATCATACTGTTTCTGTATGGTCCATATTCACACATAACAACTTGCCTCAAAGGGCTTCACAATCTGTATCGCTTGTTACTGAAGAGCAAAGTCGCTAAAACTTATTTATAACATTGTCAACACAGCATAAAGTAACACGTAACGTAAAAGTAAAAGATGTTACCACACAGAGTTACTTTAAGTACCTTGCTGAATTGTGAGGGATAAGAATTATGTGTCCAAACACTTCCCGGTGACTGTGTTCCTATTGACGACGTGGCTTCACTTCCGCGTACGTCACGACGCAGGCACGCTCGACAGTGCGCATTGACAGTGCGCCCTCGCCCGTTTTATTTCCACATCAGTGACTTTACTCTAATGCAGGGATCGAGCGTACACATCACATCCTGTTGACCACATTACCGACATGTGTTTTCTAAAAGGCCTGAGCGTGGTATTAAATATATCCCGATTACAGAAACCAAAAAAAATTTAGACGCATTTAGACGCTATAGCCTATGTCTCTGCTTATCAAGGAAATGACATCCGGTGATATGTATACACCGACATCGTTTCTCGTGCTGCAATGTAATGTATAGCCCATATGCATCAGCAGTACACAAACCACTGCCACGCTCGTATATTAACCCTTTGGCGCATCGTGGTGTTTCTGTACCGTGACCCCCCTCCCTCCCACTCCCCTATAAGAAACGTGGGATGCGACGTGTGCCATCCAACCCGGTCCAAGCAGCCGCTAGGGGAGGAGACTCTATGTGATCATATAGATTAATGAAATAAATAAACAGTCGACAGGGGGGAAGGAGACAAGGAAATTCCCTCAGTCTTTTCCTCTTCCTGAGCGTCTTGCGCTGCGCAGTGTTGGCCACGCCACCGGGGAGCGGTGCACATTTCCTCCGTCTGAGGCGCATCTGAAGCTGCGTCTCTGAGCCGACACGGACACACCAGAGGGGGGAGAAACACTGCAGCCTGACAAGCGAAGGGGACATTTGTGGGTTTGCTCTTATCGTGAAAGCTTTTTTCCAAAAAAAAAAAAAAAAAAAACGCGCTCACGTGGGAGGAAAGGCACCCAACGCCGATGCCCCCTCCGAACAGGATATTTGACCGGCTTCTGGAGTCTTGATTCGGGCTACATCCCGTATTTTTCCATAATAGTTGTGGACGATCGGAGGAGCCTCGCTCGCGCATCGTTTTCCATTGGTCTGTTTGAGAAGTGATCGCTGCGGGCTGAGCAAACAGCTTCCATCGCCGGTTGGCTGTTACATAACCCAGTGGCTTTAGCTGTCCAAGGTGCTGAATTGAAGGGGTCGGAACCACTAACGGGGCGAGTCGGAGGGAATTCTCAGCCTTGGGTAAGTCTGCTCGTGCCACCGCACATTTCATCACCGCGACCGCAGGATGCGGTGCCACAACAACAATGATCTATAGTGTTTGGGAGCTCATCTTGTGTGTGTTTCTATCCGCCCACACAGAAGGTCACAGGCCTATCAGTCGGGGAAGAGGAAAGCAAAGGGTCCGCTTGGAAGCCGCTGGTTTTTATCCACGCATACATACAGTATATAGAGACATTTTTTACACCGCCCTGTTTCCTGAGCTGGTTGATAAAGCGGAGAGAAAATGTCGGGGCAGACGCTCACGGATCGCATTGCCGCTGCGCAATACCAGCTAACGGGATCGGATATGGCCCGAGCCGTCTGCAAAGCCACCACTCATGAAGTGATGGCGCCCAAGAAAAAGCACCTGGACTGTAAGTGGAGTCATCCCTCTTCTATTCCTCCTGCACAGGCTGCTTTACATGTGTGCTGTATGTATGCAACTGGCCCCATAACCGCACACATGCACGCAGACACACACTGCATACACACATCAGTATCACAATTATCATTATTAACAGTCACTTGTTAATTCCCTCTGCTTAAATGGGTGTGGTGCCATAATGAATTGATGCAGCCATAGTGATGACCCTTTTGCTGACCCTGCAAGTCAGCCTCCAGGAAAGATGATGGAGGCTCAGGGAGAGTGAAAGAGAGTAATAAATGGTGGGAGACAGATAGACATGTCACCCCATTTCAAATACTTCTCTCCTGCAGTCCAGTCCCCTTTTTCTGAACATCACATTTACGCGTTCTTGTAATATAACTGCTGGAAGCCTGTTGGTCTGAATACTGATGAGTTTGTTAATTATGTACAAAACCATGAATTTAAAAATTTAAATTCTAATATAAGGCAACGTCTAACCAAAATGCAATGAAACTCATTTAGGTTGAATGCTGAATGACGGCCAGTGGGACCATATAATATTGGACCATATTGGACCATATGATCCCAGCTGAATTGAATTATCAAACCTCACAGCTTTATTGACACTTCTGCAGATGACAGCAGGGGCCACCTTATGACAAATCATGATTAATCACTTTCATTTATACTACAAATACTGAGTCATACCAAAGCAGTGGAATGGCACTGAGTGGCAATCGGTAATTGCTTCTGTGTTTTATGATTTGTGTTTGTGTCTGTCTGGGTTTGGTCTCTGGTGCAGGTCTGGTCCTGTGTCTTGGACTGGGACCTTATATCTTGTGATCTGCTCCCCTGCTGAATAATTTAATAATCAGCCAATAGCTGTCTTGCATTATTTACACAGCCAAAGGTGACAATGCTAATGCCAGAATGCACCACCAGCGACCATTGCATCCTTGTTTTCTACTGTTCCTGTGGGTTTTTTGTGTCTTAGGTTTGGACAGTACTGGCTCAAACTTGTCCAGCTGCTGACAGAACTGTCCCTAGTACAAACTGATGACCTAGGACAGACCTCTTGTCACCACAGACAGTGTTCATACAATGGGGGATTGTTGTGTGCTTTATTTCTGAGACAGCAAGATATATTGTGCATGAAGTATGGAGATTCTGTCTTACGATTTTTAGTGTGGTTACCGTGCTGTATCCATTTCTAGGGCAATCTGTATGTAGGCCACTGTGCTTCTCTTGCACGTGCAACTTAGCTGGAGGAAATTCCTAACCTCAAAAAAGTGACAAACCATCCCCCTCAGGCCACATACACATACACTGAAAAGTAAAAGTACCGTTCCGCCACACGACAAACCACCTATCTTTGTGTTTTTTAACAGTAGATTCAACCTGTCATATTTATTCTTCTATCACCGTGACACAGCCGCTGACCCTTGGGGTAGAGGGGATGGACGCTGGTGTTTATTGTGATGGTGCAGCGCAGTTGCCATGTCAACAGATTGAGTGTTTCAGGCAATGGTAGAATAATGAAAGAGGGAGACTGTGAGAAGGAAGAGGGCAAATGACAGGCCTGTCACATCTTGAGTGCACATATGCAGAGTGCATATGTGTGAATAGTTAGGAGGACAATTACCATGATTGTCTTTGTTAAAATGATGATCAGCCAGTAATATTCTACCACAGGAGCAGTTTTTTTTTAAATCCAATGAATCACATGTGCTATTTGACCCACAATTCAGATCCGCTAAGGTAATACAGGTCTTTCCTCTCGCTGGAGAGAAATATTGATTTTTGTTTTGGGCCTGATGCCTGTGTGTGATGTCCCATAGTCCAAAGTGAAAATAAAACTTAACAGTAAAACTCTTATGAATTACATATTTCTGTGTATTTAGTTGTTTATTTAAAGAAATCCATCACTAACACTTCCTGAACAAAATGTGTTACTTTATAGGTAAGAAAATTATCTCTACCCCAATGTAATCAATTGGCTGTGGAGAGTAGGTCATGTGTGAAAATGTGTAAAACCAGCTGACCACTGTTAGTATGTATGTTCTGTCTAATTTCATCAGGAATATTTTTTGCTCCCATTGGAGAGGTGTGTTGTGTAACTATAAATCACAATACCAATATGTAGTCACTGACTGACTAGACACAGACTCAAAAAAGGCACACACAGATGCGGTCACACAGAAACACACACTCAAACCATATGAAGCCACACAGTCCATTCTTAGATCTCTGCTGTGGGCCGTGGATTACCGTAAGAGCCTTTATATAGCTCAGCCTATCCTCATTAGACACACACACACACACACACACACACACACACACACATACGCACATCTCAATTAGATTATAGCCTATGATATGGCCCATATGGCAATACATTAAACACCAGTAAACAAATATTATATATAACATGTACATACACAATTATTTGATTAGTACGTTATATTAAGCTGACAGTGAACCGTCCTCTGGTCATGATGCTCTGTATGAGTATAAACAGTGTGTTGCTGTGCCACATGGTGTTATAGTATCACATCTCAGCTATTCTGGATCATTGAATTAGAATGAGAAATTAGCCTTTGAATAAAACCGTACATGCAGGATAAAGGTAGTGCAGGAAAGACTATAACATAACGAGATAATTACAGGAGCCATTGTAAGACACTGGATTGATGTTACTGCAGTCATCATTCAACAGACATGGCTGTTGCCGTGTTGCTGTTACCATCTGGTCAGACTGAATGCATGGATTGCAGAAACAATTAGTTCCACAACGATGAAACAGAGGCCAGTTTATACAGAAAAAAAGACATTTCAAGGCTTTTACAGTAATATTCATTTTGATATTTAAAACAGATATTATTTATTTAATTTTGTGCTTTAAGATAATTAAATACACCGTTGAATAGTGGTGATACTAGTGGAAAACAAAAACAAAATACCACTGGTGTAACACAGGTTGTAAAAATAAGGGTTTAGGCAAAAGTGTGCTGTGTGGGGGCTGGGCAGTGACACGATCACCACAGGAAAGACTAGAACTAGTGATTAGTAATAATCTGTTTACAACCCCCCACACCATCCCAACCAACCCAGCTTGCTATCTGTTTTGACGTTTAACAGTCTCACTAGTCTAACTCCCATCTCTCTTCATTTCCTCCACATTCATGTCAACATAACTGATTTTCAGTAGACTCCCTGCTTCTGTCTGTTCTTCCTCTTCCCTCCTGCCACCCATCCTTCATCATGTAGCTGGCCTGGTCCTACGTTTGGCTTCGACCTGCTTGAGACCAGTCCAAGGCCTATTCAATAAGACGGCCTTCCTCTATTTCCATGATTAGAGGTGCCTGCCAATATTATACGGAATACATTCAGTCCCGCCCTTGTTTAGCCATCAATAACAGGAGGATGCGTATCTGGCTCAGAAAAAAAATTAAATTGCTATCCGGTATATATTCTTTTCACCACTGTGCCCATAGCAAATATAATATCTGCCACTGAACACATCTGTTTTGTGCACACCAAACACTGGACCTCGAGCACTGTTGTCTGTCTTTCTCAAAATCTCTGAGATCCAAAGTTTCATATGAACAAAATTCTTATCTCAGTGAAACATAGAAACTGAATTGTAGACTTTCAGTGTGTAATGTAAGATAAAAGGAGTTATAGTCACACAGCACTGCACATGTGCAGCTTGTATTCCGTCTTGACACAACGGTCCTGACACTTTACTTTTAAAGACCCCTGTCTCTCTCGCTGTATCTGAGAGTCTGAACTGCCAGACAGGGAGGGCAGATGACAAAGCACTATTCCCCCTCTCTGCATTCTTAGCTTGTGCCAGTGTGTGTGTGTGTGTATGTGTGTGGGCTTGTGCACCATCAACATGATTTTGTATTTATATCAGATCTGTCTCCTGGTGGGTGTCTGGAGCAGCTTTGCATTTAGCTTTCACACTTGATCAAAGTTTAAGTGGAATTATATATATATATACGCTCTGGTCGGAGCATGCATATCACATTTTATGAAACTGCCTTTTAGCAGCACATCCTCTTTACCATCAGACTATACACAACAGTTTTATCGTACCACTGTGTAAATAGCAACACTTCTTTGTGCCTGTGCACTTTCCAGACCTGGTGTCGGCCACCAATACCACCAATGTGAACATCCCTCAGATGGCTGACACGCTGTTTGAGCGAGCGACTAACGCCAGCTGGGTGGTCGTCTTCAAGGCGCTTGTCACCACTCATCACATGTGTGTCCACGGCAATGAGGTTGGTGTGAGGCAGACCAATTACATCTGGATCAAAACCAGTTCAAGTTTGATTCCGTTTCATTTTAATTCTTTACTATCCTCATTCAGAGTGAATAATGACAGTGATTGTGGATGGATTTGTGTGCTAAATGTGTTGATAATTTATTGCGGTCACCACTTGGAAAGCTGGACTTTTGTGTGGTTCAGTTACATTCTCAGATAATGTGTGACCACAATTACTGCGGGCCAGTGATCCAGCAACCATCTAAAACTGTTTCACCATATAATTAAATGGCTTTGAAATAACTACAGCGACACAACTTGTAATTACATGTGCTTGTTTTGATGCAGTGATGTTTGTTTTGTCGTAGTGCACCACTTAATTTATTTCCCCCGCTGCCCTCGATAGGTGCAAGATGTTTACTGTGTTTTTCTTTTGTTTTTCTCAGAGGTTTATTCAGTATTTGGCTTCAAGGACCTCCCTGTTCAACCTCAGCAACTTCATCGACAAAACTGGCTCTCACGGTGAGATCACCCTGTTGCATAATGTCGGTGTGTGCGTTTCATCTGTGTGTTTTTGTGCGTGCACTTCATGCATGACCATCCGTCCTCCAGATGAGGATGATAGCACATTATTCTCATTATCTGGCAAAGCAAAAATAAACAGGAAGAGAAACAAACAATATGTAAAAACAATATGTACTACATATGCACACATATATGTAAACAGACACCCCCCGAATCAAATTAAGATTATTTTTGTATCTTTTATCGCTGAGCAATTTTA
Source organism: Trinectes maculatus (assembly GCA_016785345.1). NCBI lineage: Eukaryota > Metazoa > Chordata > Actinopteri > Pleuronectiformes > Achiridae > Trinectes > Trinectes maculatus. Next base: position 196,157 of record JAFBJQ010005935.1, on the reverse strand, counting down.
GACTTTACATTTTTTTATTCTATTCAGGCTATGACATGTCTACTTTCATCAGACGGTATGGACGCTACCTGAACGAGAAAGCTTTTGCCTACCGCCAGATGGCTTTTGATTTCACCAGAGTCAAGAAGGGGTAAGTTAACCATGGTTATCGTAGTCTGCGCTGAAAGGCTACACTGTCTTATCAGCGAGCCCCTGTCATTCACCAGTTCACCTCTCTGTTCAATGGCAGTTTATCATTTATTGTCACTTATTGTGCATTACGTCCCGTGGCTGTTCTTTTCTCTGTGGAATATCTAATCTTCACTCTGCCGTGGCCCTTCAGTGCTGAGGGTGTGATGAGGACCATGACCACTGAGAAGCTGTTGAAAGGCATGCCTGTGCTGCAGACCCAGATTGACACACTGCTGGAGTTTGATGTGAGTCTGACGTCAGCTTATTCTCGATCCTTGTTTTACTTCACAGCAGCTCCAGGTTTAGTTTTTCCACTGGTCTGAAGATACCTCTTGTCTTTTTCCAATCTCCTCTAAGGTTCATCCTAAGGAGCTGAACAATGGGATCATCAATGCTGCATTCATGCTTCTCTTCAAGGACCTGGTCAAACTGTTTGCGTCCTACAATGATGGCATCATCAACCTTTTAGGTCAGTAGTCCATGAGCCAGTAGTCCATTATAGCCTCTTACTAATCATGATGGAAATGACATCAACAAACATCTTGTTGTCTTCACATAGAGAAATACTTCAAGATGAAGAAGAGTGACTGTAAGGAGGCCTTGGAGATCTACAAGCGGTTTCTGACCAGGGTGACAAAGATTGGGGAATTCATGAAGCTGGCTGAGGTAAGAGACTCCTCAACATGACGTTCATCATGATGTATATGATACAGCAGCACGTTATTGCTAATATTAACTCTCTCTCCATTCAACAGACAGTTGGAGTTGACAAAAATGACATTCCTGATATCAACTACGTGAGTAAACCCACATTTGGCATTCCCTATTTTCATTTGTTTTCAGCATGGACTAGAACCAAGAATATGATACAATGAATGCCACCCAGTCCACCTATCTCTCTCACACACACACACACACAAACATACACACATGCAACACACAAGCACAATTGTCTCACGCACCAACATCTCCCCAACCCAGTGTCTCCACCCAGGGGTAGTGCTGGATCTAGCAGATTCAGATGATGAAGACTGTGCTTTTAAACCTCCGGAGGACCCGGTAACCACAGCAACTAGGGGTGCCGTGTCTGAGCGTGGGGTTTGCAAGATGGAGTGACAGCATGTTGATCCTGATTTAAAAACCATGTGTGTGTGTGTCTGTACTGCATGTGGGCACTGCAGTGAGATTTCCCAAAGCCCCATCACTCTAACATGTCTTAACACCTTTTCCTTGGAAATAGAAATGCAAACATGGATATGTGGAAAGGATTATTTATTAATTATATAAATATTTTTTTTTTTCCATCAGGCTCCCAGCAGTATCCTGGAGTCTCTGGAAACACACATGAACGGCCTGGAGGATGCAAAGGGTGGGAAGAAGGGGTAAGAACGTGACGAAGATAATGTTTTAAATTTCAGTTCTCTGTGTAACACTCAGAATACCAAGCCAAGTAAATGACACTGACGCCAGGAAAACCAGTGAGATGTGACCAAGAGAAGCCTTAGACGAGTGCAATATTTCTATAATTTCCTTTAACCCTTCCTCTCTTTTATCCCCCTTTATGTTCATTTGGAATCACCAGTGAAGGGTGAGCATAAACTGTATGTTTTGTTTGGACTGTACTAACTTCTTAGAAAACTGTGCAGATGTATTTACACAGTACGAAGGTGACCTCCATGTGACTAGTCACATGACCAGGTTCACATGTGGAAATGTGTGTATATGATGTGATCACATGTCCGAACCCTGCTAGAGACACATGTATTGCTGAACAGTAAGTCGCCACATGTGTATTGTCACATCCTGACATACAATGTGAATCGGCATATGAAGTGTTTTGTTCCAGAGTAGCACAAAGTCAGAATTAAGTATTTATTAGACACAAAATACTCTGAAATTAAACGCTTCATATGATACAAGCTGTCTGTCATATTTATTTTTTATTTCTTGAATTTAGATTTATAGATGTAACCAATCCATCGATCAGTTTTCAGCCTGTATCAGACAGATCTGTGTTTTCGAATGGAATTAAACACTAACGTCTCCTCTTCTACTCTTTCAGGTCTCCAACAAAGGTAAAATCAGTTTTTTTGATCTATTCTTTATTTTCACTGAGGCGTTCCAGTCTGATGCATCACTGAACAGGGTCTTGTCCGTCTGTCTTCCAGGGATCACCGACAAACAACGTGTCTCCAACATCAACTCCAGCCAAATCTTCAAACACTGTTCCCACACTGCAGCCTCCTCCTGGGGAGAGCGCTGCTGCCGCTGCCGCTGCCCCTGAGCCAGCTGAAGAGTAAGTGAAGTTTTCCTGTAACCTCACTGTGCCCTGCCGTCCTAGCAGGTTAAACACTGTAACACCAAATGTTATGTTTGTTTTGAAAAATATAATTATTCTCTACTGGCAAAATATGTTTCTACCCAGTTCCTTGTTGGACCTGGATCCACTGTCGTCCTCGGGTCCCTCAGCACCATCAGCTGCCCCGACCTCTTGGGGAGGTAAGTCTCACCCCTTTAAATCTGCCACTAGTTCATCTGAAACATTAATTTGCAGTGTATTTACAGTTCACAGCGAATGTATTTAAAAGTTATTTATTTTTCTTTCAGGCTGAAAATAAATAAGTTTCACTTACGTTTATACTGACTCTTATTTCCATCTTCTCTTGATTTCTGCTTCCATAGACCTTCTTGGATCAGGTGAGTGTCACTCTATTCTTCACTTCACCTCCAGCCTTTAGCGTAGACCAGTGATCAGTGTCCTTATCCAGCCTGAGGTGTGAGGCAGTTTTAAATGTACCAGTGTGACATGTTACCTCCCTGTTTGTGTCCTGAGGTTGTTCTCTTTAGGCTCAGTAGTGTCTTTGTTTCTCTCTGCCTTCCCTCTCCTCCCTTCCTCCACATGCTCCATTGTCTGTTTTTGGTATTTAATTGGGGCTATTTTTGGGTTGGTTGACTTTTATTTGTTGATTACGACTGGATGGTGTTGGATATTTTCTTTAAATCTTTGATTTGGTTAAAATTTGCTTTTGCTGTGATTGGGGTTATTCCAAATTTTCTTAATTGGGTTTGATTTGCGTTTGTTTCTAAACTCGTTATTTTTATTAATTTTTGGGATTTTTTTTTTATTCTTTGGGGATTTTTCAACCCCCCACTGGTACTCCCAGAAATGGGCGATTCCTTGCTATCCGAACCCACCCTAACAGCAGAGCCCGCCCCCACCCCTGCAGCAGCAACGTCCACTCCTGCAGCGGCAGAACCTGGAGTCTCTCTAGCTCCTCCCACTAGCACAGCAGCTGCCACCTCCCCTGGCGCCACCAATATGGATCTGTTGGGAGGTCAGTGAGCTTCCAAGAAATTCTCTACGAAAGAATCACTCTGGGAAGCTCAACCCTAAAACCATCATAAAATCTGATACCACAGACATGCATGCCCAAACACAGACAACAAGTAGATAGAACTGTTTGCAATCAAAAACAGTCAACTAACTATACGCATGCATTGATGCACACCTCCATCATCAGCTGCCTAAAAATTATGGAACCCCCAAAGTATTAGATTAATGACTTCATCAAAACATATTCATTTAAAGTAATAATTTAATAAACCAAATCATTGAACTCAATTTTTTATTTTTCTTTCCACAAATTTTGAAAATGACATGGGCAACAGCTACAATCAAAGTAAAGTGTAATTAGGGGAAATTAAATGGAAACGAAAATGTCTTTCAACGAGTTCCAATTACACTTTTTTTTTATTAAATTAGTAATGATGATACGTTTTAATACTTCACATTTATACACATATACACAACACAACCAGAGAAATACAAATACTTGATGTACACTTCTGCATCCTGGAGCTAGTTACATATAGCCACATACTCATGCTCGGCTTGCACATAAACATAATGCTATACTCATTTTTTACGTGGGCCTTGTTTGATAGACCGACCTGCTTTTCTTCGACCTCAGTGAAAAGCAGTTCTATCAAACCCTGTCACTACAGCTACAGACGGCTGTAACACCTGTAGATTTCAGACTCGCTCTGCTCTTTGTGCACTACACTGTTCTTTGCTGTCGCGCTTCCTGTCTGTTTCCCATTTGTCTATTCACCTGTCAGTCATTTATGTCACATGTCAGTGCTGCTGTATGCTACTGTTCAGTACTGCATTTAATGAATGCCGATTGCTCGCTGGTTTCTCCTGTAATCTGACTTTATTTCCCTTCTGTTCTCTTCCTCTACAAGTTTCCCGACTCCTTATTTTCTCTTTTCATCTTTATGTCTTTATCTGTCTCCGTCTCTCTGGGCGTCCTCGTCCTCTGCTGGGGGTTTTCTGTAAACCTAAGATGCCTTTGCAACACCTGCTGCCGCCACTGAGGCCTCTGCAGCAGCAGCTGAAGGCGGAGCTGCGGCATCATCCACCCCAGCTGCCAATGCTGGAGCTGGTGGGTGACTGAGAATTTGTCTGTGTGTGTCTGTGTGTGTCTGTGCACATGTGTTGTGTCAGTGTACATATGCGTGTACGTCTGGAAGTCTGATGTCGTAACTGCAAAACTTTGTGTAGGGTCACTTGATCAATTATTCAGTACTGCCGGTGCCTGCTACCATGGCAACTGAGGACAATGCTCTTACTTGCCTCTCATTTCTTAGCATCAGGAGATCTATGTTTTTGCTGTTATGTCTTATAGCAGGTGCCGGGTTGAGTTGCTGTTAAGTTGTGGTTGATTTCCTGTGAAGGACTCGCTTTATTTGTTTGTCTTGCATCAAAAATCTTTGACTATTATTAGAATTAACAATTAATACTGACAAAAGAAGGAGCCAAATGCAGCACCTCAGATAAACAGGCTTTTACTAGGGATTATGCCATCTTGTGGTAAAACAATCAGAGGGTCAGTAACAGAAATAGCAGAGTCCATGCAAAAGTATCTGATTAGGATAAAAAGCAAACTCAAGGTCAAAAAGAGCTACAATCAACAAGAAAAACACAAAAGCTGGAACACTATGACTAACAACACAGACACACTGGCAATGAGACATGAGAACACAGGGACTTATATAGACAGGGAGGGGGAGGAGCTGATTGGACACAGGTGAGACACATTAGGGAAGTCAGGTAATCACAGGAGGACAGGAAGTGAAGGGACCTGAAACAGCCACGAGTTAGAGAGTTCAAAATAAAACAGGAAATTGTAGAATGACAGACAGACTGTGACAACAGCAGTGTGTTGGAGCTCTGCACCTTTTCTCTTCTATCGTTCCTCTCATAGGATTTCATTCTCTCTCTCTCTTCAGCATTCTCGAGTATTTCATTTTCTTTCCACCATCATCACATGACACATTCCGTTGTCCCCTGTTTTGTATGAAACAAGCCGTCTAACCTTCCCTCTTCATGTGTCACCCCATCCCCCTTCTTCCCAAAAGACCCCTTCGCTCCCTCAGAGGGTAACGCCAGCGCAGCAGCATCAGGTGTAGACCTTTTCAGCATGATGACAGCTGAGAGCGATAACCCGGGTAGTTCACTGGATGCCTGTTTTAGCTCTGCGGTGCCCCAGCCCTCCCCCTCCCCCTCCCCTTCACCGCTCTTCACCTCCACTTCCAGCATCATCACCACCACTGCAACCATTTCAGCTCCCATAGCCCCCAGCGCCGCCGCCAACCCTTCAGCTGACCTTTTAAGCGGTAAATGTTAGAGATTTGTTTGGTTATGGGGAAAAAAATCCCTCTGTCTCCTCATATTGACTGACATCTTCCTGGCTATCTAGTCAAAAGACCCCTTCGCTCCCTCAGAGGGTAACGCCAGCGCAGCAGCATCAGGTGTAGACCTTTTCAGCATGATGACAGCTGAGAGCGATAACCCGGGTAGTTCACTGGATGCCTGTTTTAGCTCTGCGGTGCCCCAGCCCTCCCCCTCCCCCTCCCCTTCACCGCTCTTCACCTCCACATCCAGCATCATCACCACCACTGCAACCATTTCAGCTCCCATAGCCCCCAGCGCCGCCGCCAACCCTTCGGCTGACCTTTTAAGCGGTAAATGTTAGAGATTTGTTTGGTTATGGGGGAAAAAAAATCCCTCTGTCTCCTCGTATTGACTGGCATCTTCCTGGCTATCCAGTCTACATGCCACCATCTCATCGACCCTCTTTTGTTCCTCTTAAATCAGATTCACAAAGCTAATGTGCACATGTTGAAGACCTCTTTCATTCCTCTCTGGCTGCTGTGTGTGAACATCACCGCCATTTTTGTGTTTGAGGATTTTAATATTCCTGTGTCTGGGTGCGCATGTGTTTGTAGATCTCTTTGATACCATGCCAGACCCAAGTTTCACCAAAGCAGAGCCTGCCCCCAGTGGCGACTTATTTACAGCAGGTATACCCTATTGCACCCAGCCTGCCATGCCCCGACTCTCATATCCTGTCTTGCCATGTCTGTCTCAGCTTTGTCCTTGGCTTTCATCAGAGAGGGAAAAAAAAAGAAATGAGATTGCTCCTAATAGGTCAGCTAATAGCTATTGAGCTGTCTGAAGCGTTCACTAAATCACTCCGACCTCCTCTCCCAGTCCAGCATGAACTGTGTGCGGTGCATTTGCAGTTGATAAATGTGCATTGCAATGATCCACACTCGTTAGTTTGGGTGTAACTTGTGTGCAGCTGTGTGAGTGTGTGTCGCCTCTCAACATCATCTCCACCTTGCCCTCCCCAGCAGATGTGTTCATCTCCCCTGCCCCCATCCTCTCCTCCGCACCCCCATCCAAAACCGACACGGGAGGCATCATGAACCTGTTTGGTGGTGGGTAACTCACATGACTGCCTGCTCACACACTCTCTCTCTCTCTCATGTTCATGAAAGCATCATCAAAGAAGAGGATGCCGTAGAAGAGACTGAGATGTATATGGCCAGGTTTTGCTCTAAGTGTTCTAACTACTTCTCTGTTTGATTATTGAAGTATTACGAGCAGATGCGGTTGGTCATATTTTAATAAGATGCAAGTGATGATTTTGATAAGAAGAATTATGGGATATTGCAGTGTGTGGAAATGTTTATTTAAAAATGCATGTGGCTGCATTTGATGGGTGTTGAAGGAGTATGGCATTGAGGTGTGTGAAAGCCTCCCCACTCTAACTCTAAACACTTTGTTTGGCATTGCCAGTGTGACGCTGGAGGCTGATTATTACCCCTTCTTTGCCCTCATGCTGCAATGGAATTGGCTCAACCTGCTCGGACCTGGAATGGCATGGTTCGGTATGCGTTGCATCGACCTGCCAGAGTCCACAGCGGGAGATGCATCTGCTGCTGCTCCTGCTGGGCCCGGTGCTGAGCTCATGTCAGGTAAAGCACTCTGAATGTGTAGCGCTGGCCTGCGTGCACATGTGTCCTGTTGAGTCCACATCATCATGTTGCACATTTCCATTTCACTGAGACACACTTAACGTATCAGTAATAGCATGCTAACCTTGTTGTCTACTCGTCCTTCTAACAAAGTGGTTTTTCGAACCAATTTGTTAACAATAATAAAAAAAGGTTTATTAAATGGTGACTGATTTTATTATATTTGTTATTTTTAAAGGGATTGTTTTTTTTGTCACCTGCCTTACATTTCACACTCACTGTCGCACATTGTTTTGTTTGGTACACTTGGGTGTATTTTGTCCATATACGGTCATGTTAGCATCATCGCTGCAGCATGTGTTATGCACAGTCCATATGTTGTTAGTATTCAGGGAAGACTCCAGTTTTTCCCACATTATGGGAGTGGTCAACTGGTAACCATGGTAACTGTGACCTGTGCAACATGGGCCCTGTTCACCTGGCTCCTGGTCATCTCGTGCCCTGTGCCTCTGATCTCCATGTTATGTAACTGATGGTCTGCAATACTATTGCTTAAAGGCGTAACTCTTTCTTTCCTCCTTCTCTCTGTTATTTGCACAATAATCTCTTGTTTCATCGTCACCCGCTCCTTTAAAACCTCATCGCATTTTTTTCTCTCTCTCTGGCATCTCTGCTTTTTTATTTTCCTCTCTCCCTCTCTCTCTCTCTCTCTCCATCTGGCACTTGGGCTGGCTCATTGCTTGCTTCCTGCCATTTGATTGGGTGAGTTTCCTTGCTCTTGAACACGCTAATTTCCCACAGTGCACTGCTGCATTGCAGTGTTATAAGGGAAGCTCAGCTGCACTTTCCCTTTGACCACCAGATGCATGATGGTTACAAAGTGACTGTGAAGTAGCACAGTTATTCTGTGCTGCTGTAGCATTTAGCCCAGCACTGCAGTGCCCTTACTCCTGCTGCACCCACCACACTCATACATTTAAAATTAAATTATTTATCTTAATTAAAATGTATCTGCAAGCATTGAAAATGTGTATTTTTGAAACTGTGTATGATGTTATGATTGTAAGATATAGAGCTGTTTATCATAATAACCAATGAAGACTGACCTGACACAAGTCTCCTGCAGAACAACTATATCAAACAGTGCAACAATTTAAAGTCACAGATTCGACTCCTAACTTTTATACACAATTTTTATAGATAATGTATATAAAAATACTTTATATATCTTTATATGTCTTATTTTATGATATTAAGTTATAGCAGTTCACATTCCAGTGCTCCTCTCCTCTGTTGTCATGGAGACACCTATTGGTTGTCATGGTAATCCCCAGTAGAATGGAGGTCTGTGAGTGTGAGGAAAGCATGCACAGAAGGATGCTAATATTTCCCTCCCTCTGCCCTCAACTTCCTCCTTGCTCCCCCTTCCCTCAACCCCCCATCCTGTAGTATTTGATGGACTAGGAGATGTAATGAAGCCCACTGTGACTCCTCAACCTGGTGATGTTGACACCTCCATGGCTAACATGGCAAGTAGTAAGTAGTCCTTGGAGGAAACTGAAGCAATAACATAGACACCGATCTGTGATGAGAAGATCAACACCACTCTTGAATCCAAGCATTAAAAATGAATTTGGAGCATGGTGATGATTGTTGTTACATAACATGCTGTAAAAACGGGGGAAACAGCTACTTTGGCTTTCCCTAAAGCTCTGAATTGCACATACAGTAACTTCTAAAGGTCTTATGTCCCATTATATGCCAAGCTAAAGTAAACTAATTGTTTCCAGGGTTGAGCTGCATACTGTCCTGACATGAGTGTTATTGATCTTCTCCTTTAATTGTGAGGAAACAAAATGTCAAATTATGGCTTTGATCCATACTGTCCTTTCTGCATCATATCCTGTGAGCATGTAATCATGTCAGTGAATGACTCCAGTGATTTGCAGTATCTCTCTCTGTCTGTCTTTTTCTCAGATCTCACAATGGGAACTGCAGCGGCCCCTCAGGTAGCTCCCCCCAGTTGGGGTGCTCCCATGGTAAATGTTGTCTGTGTCTTATAGCATGGAGTGGAGCCGCATGGCAGCGACAGACAGGGCTTACCAGTAGCAGCAGTCACAAGCATTGCCTTCATGTGTCTCTCCAGCTGCCAGGGCCAATCACAGAGCTAGGAAAATGAGAGGTGTGGTGGCCAAGCGAGGAAATTAGACATATAATAGCCTTAAGCAAACTCTGGTGGAATCTCCCTGACACATAGCATTGAATCGCTAATAGAGCAGAGGGGACCAGTAGTAAACGGATAAAGATTTGCCGCAGGCAGACAGGTTTCAGTTTAAGAAGCAGTCTTGTCTGACAAATGGGTCTTTCTGGAAACTCCGCTGGAGAGCGATGAAGTGGCAAACCATAGTTTCAAATTAAGAAGCTGTTGCTTGGAGACGGCTTCTTCTTCTCTTGCGCGACTATTTCCTCTGCCTCTCAGCCCTCAGGCAAGACACATGGTCGTCACCCTCATATTGCCGAACTCACCTCACACATATCTCTGATATGTTTGTCTGGCAACAATACGTTCATCTGAAGGCTACCTGCAGCAAGCCTGCACCTCTGCACTCTAACTCCTGCTGCATGTGTTAATACAAAACCCATAGGTTAAGTCGGGGTTGTTGCCATGTCTGTCCTCATTTGGTCTGTTTCTGTGTGTTTTGTACGTTTCTAGAACACATTTTGGCATTGTGTATTGTGTGTAGTGTGTGTGTGTGTGTGTGTGTATTGTCCTGTGGTGTGTGTTTGTCTCATATGGAGTGTTGTAACATCCCAACTCCTTTGCCTCCCTTCCCTTCCCCAACTTTAGACCATATCCATGGGTGTCCCTCCTTTTATGGGGACTCACCCCATCGTCAGCATGGTAAGACCACCAGTCCGCTCCAGTAATGTTCCTAAACCAGTCTGGACATTACTGGATACTGATGGACAATGACCCCCCTTTAGGCGGCCCTCACTCATTACAGAAAGCAGATGTTGTGTCTTATTGTCTCTTTTCCTCTCGTCTGTCTTTGTGTTAGCCCGGGGCACCAGGTGTTGGAGCTCCCATGATGCCCATGGTGAGGCCAGGTTTCCCAGCCACCGGAGCAACCCCCGGAGCACCGGTAATGCACTCATTCATGAATGACTTACACAAACTCAAATGACACACTCATACATTAAAGACACAGTTGCTCTAACCAAACGAGTTTAAGTGCTGAAAGCCGCCGTGTCTGCAGATGTCTCCTGGAGTGGCCCAGAGCCCCAGAAAGCCTCCACCACCCAGGAATGCCCTGGATGACCTCAACATTAAAGACTTCATGTAGACTGACTGACCCACAAACCCCCAAGGTACTTGTAGTGTAGATTGATTTCAACATTTAAATATAGTTACACTGACTTATATTACAAATGACTAAAAGTAGGATATTCCTGTCTCTCGCATGTGTCAGTAATCTATGTAATGCTGGGTGTATTGGGTGGGGGTGGTAGCCCCAAGTGTTTCCATTGGGACCCCAACCTAATTAGCTCTCGCTTATCTCTAGCGAGATCATTTGTTTTAATTAAGTCTCCATCCTCTGTTTCCGTCTCTGTATCTGTGCAGGTGTGTATCTGGAGCTCCGTGGATGTGGATGTCTGCACCCCCCCCTCACTGCCTTCCCTCAGTCACACCCCAGGCCTACAGCCAACCCATCATCACATCTATGGTCTTCGCCCTCTGACCTTCTCCCCAGCTGCGACCCCAGAAAAAGCCTGCCCTACTTATCTAATGTTGTAGCACAAATGTGAATGTGAACCCTAGATACAGAAAACAAAATTCCGTTTATGTGTGTGTGGGTGTGGGTGTAATTCGGTGTTAACCTTTACTTAATATACCACTGAGAAAAACGAACAAAAAAAATTAAATGTGTATTTAGATTCATTCTGATTATCCGTGTAACAGCTGACTTGGAATGGTGGATATATGTTGGTTTCTTTTTGCGCATCTCCCAGATGAGGACTGTGTTGTTAAATGTGGACTGTGTTCAGTGTGTGTAACTTCACTGGCCAACCCCCACTGCCACACCTTTACCCATGTCATCCAAACTAATAAAGAGCTATGTTTATGTCATTAAAAAAAAACAACTATTCCTATATCTACCAGGCCATCCATTCTCCCACCTGTCTACTTAATGTTTTTGGAAAACGATTCTTATCAAACCAACTGGAAAAACAACTTGCACTCCAAATCTGGACTTATCACTACACACGTCAGACAGTATTGCGTTTCATTTTTACCTTATCTTTTTGTAGGGATTGTAAGAACATGCAAAAATTTGTGAACTGTGTTCAAATTAACATATGCATTTTAGACTATTTAAAATGATAGATTATACATATTTTCTTTATTTTGAGAGAATAAGATGTATTGTATATTTTTAGTTGTGTCAAATAATATGGTTGAAAAAAAAAAAACACAAGTAGACGCAAAATGTTCCCTCCTTCTCTGTACATACCTTTCAACCTGCGAGTATTGAATGATAACTTTGCCCTGAGTGTTTACTGTTGCACCATCTGCTGGTGTGGAGTGATACTGCTTTGTAGCATGCAACACAGGTCAATCCGGGGTGCATTCTGCATAGTGCTGTCAAAGAGCTTGTTACCTCAGTCTCCACACAAAATGACTAACTGTTAGTGGAAATCAAAGAGACATTGAAGCATCTGTGTATATGTTTGGAATGTGGCCTCAGTTTGCTTTGGGTCATTGGTGAAGCAGCAGTGTTTGGTACTTTTCCTCATATACTGTCACTGGAGGTCTGTGTTGTTTATTTCCAAAACGTGACTGTATCTTAATCCATTGTGGCATTAACAAAGTGTTGGCAGAAAAATAAAGATGACTATGACATACTGGAACCAAAAGACAGTTGGTAAATAATGTTTGCTAAGTGTTCGTACGGAGGCTGTGATCTTTTTTTTTTATTACTATTATTTATTTATTTGGGGTTTTAATGAATGGCATCACCCTTCCTTTCTCACCCTCACCTGCATGTGAGTCCAACTGAGATGCAATAAAAGACAAAGACTCTGATCCAAACAACCCTCACGGCTCATTACTCAACTCTGGTCCACTATTGTCGGCATGATTTTTCAAAAATGGAATTTTTTAATTATTATGAACAACAACGGGAAAATACAACACGCACAAACAAACCTTACAATACTGAGCAAATGGAAACTGCCAGGGTATCATCAAACATGTCTGTGTGTTAAATTCAGGACTGCAGCAGAGGAAGCAGCCTGCATCTTTTACAGCCTCACAATGACTCACAATGTATTACAGATACATGTATTCTATTACACACAGTCATATACAACATAAAAAAAGTTGATGATGTGTTTTGAATTTATGATCAGAACTTTGATCTGATTTTAGCATGATTATTCCTGATTGTTTTTAATACCTTAATTTATATTGGTCACAAATAACAAGTCTGAGCAATAATAATTAATTTCAAAAATATAAATTAAACTTATTCTGAATAAATAAACTTGCCAGTTTTTTTGCTGGGTTTCTCTATGTGACAAAAAGTCATGCAGGAAACTTATTATTAAATTATTCATTGTGTCACTGTGTCAGTTGTGGGGGGAGGTTCTTTTGGGAGGAAGGGAATTATTGTCGTCCTTAATTTACAACAATTGGAAATCACTGCATTCAGCAATTAAGCAAAGCATCTAAGTCCTACTTCCTACCGAGAACTGAAGACCAGTTCTTATATGTTCTTATCATATACATACCTACTGCGATCTTTGTCAATGATTTTTTTTTTACATGCGGATCCACTGCTGTGTACGTTTAGACTTCTTTACAGAGACTTGGATCTCCATGGATCCAGTGACAGATCTGGGCATATTTGGCAGGAGTGATCCTCACGGCAACATTAAAGTCCCTCAGCTCACCTCCCTCCGCCTCCACCCACTGATGCCCGGAGAACACGCCAATCACCCTCCTCTGCCACTTCCCTTTCCTGCTTCCACTTCCTGCGTTCTGTCTCAGACGGATGTAAACACCTGATCCCGCAGCGCCAGGCTGTGCGTCGCACTGCTGGTACATCAGATTGTCAGATTCCTCCGCCACTGAGCAAAAACGATAAACCACCCTCTCGTCCCCTCGCCCATCCAGCAGGCTTTTGTCAGCATCGTAGCCTGAGAAGTGGATCCGTGCCAGGGGAGCGGAGGAGGGCGCCACACCGAGCTTCATGTACTTCTGCTTGACTGGTCGTTTCAGCTCCAGCAGGGCGTAATCGTAGTCAGAGGAGGCCGAGCTGGTAGACGTCTTAGTCTGGATCCATCCTTGAGGGATCTGGGTTTGTTTGACGAGTGTCCAGCGGAAGATCGGCTGCTTTCTGGCTGCTGCACCGCGGCGAACGCGCTCGAGGCCTTTTCCTTTCCCTCCTCCGCTTTCCAACTCAGCTACACGTCCATCACCAGCTTCCGCGTGACCCCTCTCCCTTTTTCCTCTGCCTCTCCTACGCGTGACTCTTCTCCCTCTTTCTGCATCTCCAGCTATACGATTCTGCTCCTCACCTTGCTCCGTTATCAGCTCCTCACCTTTCCCCTCACCTGCCTCCCCCTCTCCTCTCCTCCCACCCCTCAGCATCCCCCCTCTCCTCCTCCCCCCTCGTCTCCTTTTGCTTTTAAGCTGCAGCACTCCTACTTTTACTCTTCGGGCGCTCTCCAGGTAGTCACTGCCATCGTGGATGCAGCGTGCGGCTGTCAGCACATGCTTTGGAGACACGAGGACTCCAGAGCAGCCTGTGGAGAGGCGGACTGCGGTGGAGAACGGGTAGTTGGTGATGAAATGTGAATCAGAGATCACAAAGCGTCCATCTGCACCGTAAACCTGCCGTTTCCGCCGGGTGAGGGTATCCGAGTGGGCTGGAGCTTCCGAAGACGTATTCAGATCTTGCAAACTGACATCTGTATGCGTGCGTGTGCCGTTCTCATACATCGTCTCATATCCCAGAATCCTCTCTTGCTCGGTCTGGTCTATAGGACCACCTGCCCCACAGAGCGTCTTCGCCCTCCCCTTCTCCTCATCCACCTCCTGCCCTCTGAATGAGGTGGTGTTTAGGAGCCATGTGTGCACATCCAGCAGCAGGGGCAGGCTCTGTCTGTCCCACCTGTACAATCCACTGCTCCCATCCTCTGCACAAGCTGCCGACACAGACAGCATGAGGGCAGCCGCGCAGAGCAGCAGACACAGAGGCTGTTTCAGCTCCATGCCACTGAAAAGGAAAAAAAGATGTTTGTCTTTAAAAAAAATAGTTTAGGGACTATATGACAAAGAGAAAACGAAAACAGCTCTCTGAGGTCCAGTTTGTTTTGCTTTTATGTTATTTGGCCAGCAGAGGACGCACAAGCCCAATTTCTATACAATAAATCACACTGCAGGAAAAGAGTGAATCATGTCTGTTGATATCTCTTTTAAGTTGACACGGTGTCTGTAATTGAATTAGGAAACTAATTCGGTCCGTACGATATGTCA